>CAUYRT010014313.1:0-59229 GCA_963574885.1 Lepilemur ruficaudatus
GTCTCACTCTGTTGCCCGGGCTAGAGTGCCGTGGTATCAGCCTAGCTCACAGCAACCTCAAACTCCTGGGCTCAAGCGATCCTTCTGACTCAGCCTCCCAAGTAGCTAGGACTACAGGCATGCGCCACCATACCCGGCTAATTTTTTCTATATATTTTTAGTTGGCCAATTAATTTCTTTCTATTTTAAGTAGAGACGGGGGTCTCGCTCTTGCTCAGGCTGGTTTTGAACTCCTGACCTTGAGCAATCCACCCGCCTCGGCCTCCCAGAGTGCTAGGATTACAGGTGTGATGCTTCAGTCTTAAATTGTTTTTCTGTTTGTTTGTTTGTTTGTTTTTCTTTCATGCTGGTTTTCACCCAGTTAAGTTTCTCTTATTAAGAATGATACTTAGGCCGGGCGCGGTGGCTCACGCCTGTAATCCTAGCACTCTGGGAGGCCAAGGCAGGCAGATCATTTGAGCTCAGGAGTTCGAGACCAGCCTGAGCAAAAGTGAGACCCCGTCTCTACCAAAAATAGAAAGAAATTAATTGGCCAACTAAAAATATACAGAAAAAATTAGCCGGGCATGGTGGCACATGCTTGCAGTCTCAGCTACTCAGGAGGCTGAGGCAGAAGGATTGCCTGAGCCCAGGAGTGTGAGGTTGCTGTGAGCTAGGCTGACACCACGGCACTCTAGCCCGGGCAACACAGTGAGACTGTCTCAAAAAAAAAAAAAAAAAAAAAGAATGATACTTAATAATATTAAGCTGTCATTTTTATAATTCTAAGTGGTTTTTTAAAAAAATTCTGGTAAACTGAGGACCAGCAGTGTGACCTCAGACTACTTCTCGTTCCCTCTCTCGGTCTCAGTTTCCTTCTCCATGAAACAGGGACTCCTCCCTGCCTGCCTCACAGGTTTCCAGGCCTCAGAGAGAGGATGCTGCACAAGCCAGTCCACCAAAGGCCACCAAACCCGGTGTGACCCAGGACCGAGGACGATGACATCTATTCTGCCACACTGCCCCTTTCTGGCTTCTGTCCAGCAGGTCTGGCAACAGTGTTGGGATAGCGTCAGGGTCCTGGTGAAACGGGCGGCCTTCTCTGAGCACAGGGGACTGGGGGTTTGCAGACAGGAAAAGAAGCAGCAGCACTGGCCCTTTGAAAGCTCCCACCTACTATGAGTTGGCCCTGTGCTGGGCTGTGAAGTCCCTGCACCAGCTCCCTGTGAGGCAGATATGCGCATTTCACAGACAAGAAACTGAGGCTCGGAGCAGAAGGGGGACACGCCCCCGATTACACACTGGTTAGTGTAGAGCCGGGACTACAACTCAGGTGTGTCTGGCCCCCAAGCGTGCAAAGGCCCCTGCCCAGTAAGGTACCAGGGGCAGTCTGCAGAGCCCACCCCTCACAGGCCTGAACGGAGAGGTCTCAGAGTGACGCTGAGGACTGGCAGAGGGTAGGAAGGCAGACCATTCGCCTCCCTCTTCCCTGAAATCTGGAAGGCAGATCCTTCCACCTCCCTCTTCCCTGAAATCTGGTGGGCCTTGGCCTTTCTGCGTGGGGGCGGGGCTTCCAGTAATGGGCGGGGATTTGGGTGGAGGCGGGGCTTCCAGGAATGGGTGGGGATTTGGGTGGAGGCGGAGCTTCCAGGAAAGGGTGGGGATTTGGGTGGAGGGGGCTTCCGGGTTGGAGGTGGGGACAGAGCAGAGGCGGGGCCTATGCGGCGGGTGGGGCGGGGCTTGCCTGCTCCCAGGCTCCTCTCCAGAGTGACACTTTTCGCATCCAGCTCCTTGGCGAACAGAAGCACAGCTTGCAACGGGTCCCCACAGGTCTGGGGGTCCAGGAACGTGCGACGTGTCGGGACTTTGACTGGGAGAGAAAGAAATGAGCCTGAGGCGAGGGCCCTCCATCACCAGAGTGGGACAGTGGCAGCGAGGAAGAGGGCTGAGGAGCAAGGTAGGGTGGACTGCGCCCCTCCCCAGCCGGGCCCTGACAACTCACAGTGGAAGTACAGCTCCTCTTCATCGCCGGCGTCCCCATCTCCTTTGCTGTAACTGCAGGGCCTGGGGGAGGGGTGTGCAGAGTCCTTCTTTCAGCCAGGCCACCCCAGCCCTTCCCAATTCACGAGCACTGAGGGCGGGCGGCACCTCTCTGTCCCTTGGAAAGGACAAAGTCTGTGCCCCAGGGGAGGGACCTTCTTGTCCGGCTGGTTTGAAAGCTGCTCCCCACAGCACATGCACAAGCCTGACCCCAGACCTAACCTTCCCCACTGCCAACATTCCTAGCTATTTTCACTTTGACACACCATGAAAATTCTGGCAACTCCAGAGGCACCCAATCCACACCCCTGGCTGCAAGCCCCCTCTGGTTTGGTGAAAGAGCATGAAGACAGGCAGACTCTGCATTTAGGGACAGCTTCTCCTGGTCCGGAAAGCGAACATGGAGAGTTAACTACAAGGCCACTCACAGGTCACCAGCAAAGGAGGAGGGCTGTGCACTGCAGGGACAGACAGGCCTGACCTGGTCTGAGGCCTTCGCTCACGGCCTCCTGAGACAGAGGCAGCCATGGGCCAAAGACTGCATCAGAGTAAATAAAGCCACAGGCTGGCATGTGGGGACCCCTGAGGCAGGGCCTTGCTAGCCTAGATGAAGACTTTGGCCTTTATTCTGGGAGCAGAGGAGAGCCCCTGAGGGGTTTGAGTAGGGGACTGCCACAGTTCAATTTGCATTTTAGAAAGAGCATCCCAGCTGCTGAGTGGAGGCTTCTGCTGTTGTCCCAGCTTGCACAGAGGCAAGAGGACTCAAGTGACATGAAGGTGACAGGGGCCACAGGGCTTTGAGATTGCTGGATGGCAGAAAAGGAGAGGGAAAAGTTGCTCAGCGGAGTTTACAGTGGTGCCATTTACCAAGACGGAGAGACAAAAAGTTCACCTTTAGACATTCGAGCTCCCAGGGCCTGTGGGCTGAGCAGGGAGTTAGACGTGTGGGTGTCTGGAGCCTGGAAGAGCAGCCTGCTGTGAAGATAGAAATTCAGGAGCCATGAGCATTGCCCAGAGACAGGATGGAGCCTGAGAAGAGGGATACGAAAACGGCTGAGAAACCCCAACATTTCGAGGTTGGCCAGGAGAAGAAAGCCATAGAGAAGACCACAAAAGAACTGCCAGAGAAGAAGGAAAACAGAAGGGAAATTGGGGGCAGCAATGTCACAGGGACCAAGGACAGAGGACGTGGAGGGGGATGATGGGGAGAGAGATCTCGTGAAGACACAAAGAGGAGGGATTAAGGGAAGACTTTGCAAAAGTTTTCAAAAGAGAGATATGCTTCTGTTTCAATACCAAGGGAAGGAGTAGCAAGGCTGTTGCGTCCGACGAAGTGGCCGTGGGAGGGCGCTGACGGCATGGGCTCCGAGATCTGACTGCAGGGACTTGCTTCCTGGCTCAGGAGCTATGGGACTGAGAGGCTCAGTTTCTCTTCAATAAAATCAAGATAAAGACAGGCCCGCCTCACATCAGCATTGCAGATTGCTTACTAAGCCTCGAGATATGTTAGAATTATGTTGGGGAGAAGGGGACATTGTAAGTATTAGGTCATTAAATATGAAATGTCTGATCTCAAATCAAAAGTGTAGTTTATTATATCGCAAACAAGAAGCAGTACAATTAATCAAAGTATGTACCTAAATTCTAGACACAGTTTTTCTATCTTAATGGTAGCTTGTTTATGCCAGCAGCAAAAAAGGCTGAAAAGTGAGTGGTGATGAAATTGCAAAGCTGTTTCCCACAGCTTGTCAAGAATTGAATAATTTTCCTTGTAAGCAGTGGCCCAAAGCCTGGAAAAAGTGGTAGCCAGTTGGTGGAAGTTCTGGCGAATACGGTGGATGACAGAGAGTTTCCAAGTCCAGCTTCTGTAGTTTGAGCACTGTTGTTTGTGTGACATGTGATCTTGCAAGAGGATTGGCCTGTCTCCACTGACCAATCTCGGCTGCTTAATCACGAGCATCCTCATCATGTCATCCAATTGGCTGCAATAGACATTTGCTGTAATCAACTGACCAGATTTCATGAAGCCATAGCGGATGGGTTCAGCCACACCAGCGCTGAACCAAACAGACACCATTAGCTTTGATGAATATTCGGTTTGGGACTGTGTTTCGGCACTTCATCTTTATCCAACCATTGTGCTAAATGCTTGTGATTGTCAAAAAGAATCCATTTTTCATCACATGTAACAAAACAGTGTAGAAATGGTTCGCCTTTATGTTGTGACAACAAAGAAAGGCAAGCTTCGAGACAATTTCTCTTTTGATGCTCATATAATTCACATGGAACCCAGCTCTTCAGCTTTTTTACCTTGCTCATTTGTTTCAAATGGTCCAAAATTGTTGGAACACTAACATCAAACCTTGCTGCTAATTCATGCGTAAGTTGAGATGGATTTGCTTCCACGACAGCTTTCAGCTCATCATTATCCACCTTGGTCGCAGGTCACCCACATGGCCCATTTTCAAGATTAAAATCACCAGAATGGAACTTCTCAAACCATCGATGTTCTGTGCATTCATTAGCCACATCCTTCCCCAACATTTTGTTGGTATTTCGAGCTATCTGCGTTGCACTGGTTCCATGACAAAATTCATATTAAAAAATAACACGAATTTTTTACTTATCTATGGTTTCAGAAAAAAAATTGCCCTAAAAAAATATGAAAGATAATCACAAGCCAAAATGTGCATTTGAAAGAATGAGGATGTACCTTCACAAAAAAAAAAAAAAAAAGAGGAAGTCTCAAAATGAAATGTCAGAGATATCAAGTGTCAAACTTAATACTTAAGGAAATTGGACATTCCATACTTAATAACCTATTAATAATGAGTTCTCAAGATGGCAAGAAGGGTAGGGTTCACTTCTAGGTAGAAGGACTGAACCTGGCCTTCCTAGGAGGAGAGAATGGGCGCAGAGGCAGGCAGGTGTGCCGAAGGGTGGGGAGAGTCGGCAGCAGGTGTGATGAGAGCAGGCTGCAAGGACAAGTGTCCACAGGCCCAAAGAAGAACTGGATTAAGCACCAGAGGCAGGGAGGTGGCCCAGAGGCCAAGCAGAACAGGAGAGAGGGTCATCCAGATGGCATGGGGTGGGACAGGCTGTCCAATAGCTACTAAGGTCACCCCGGGTAGAGACAGGACTTCTGTGGGTGAGGGGAACATCCAGGAGAGATGGGCAGAGGTGAAGTAGGGAAGGCTGAGTGGAGGGAGGAATGACAGAGGGTGTGTGGTAAGGAAGAAAAGAGAAGCTTCCACCAGGCCACACGGTCTAGTGAGAAGTAAGTGAGCCGGGGCCAGCCAGAAAAGGAGGGACACTGGAGGTGAGGACACAGTGCAGAGCAGGCACCGCAGGGACATGGAGAGCGGGCACGGTGTGCCAGGCTGGAGGAGTATGCCCTCTGCCCCTCAGCACCAGACCGAGCTGCTTCTCCCCATTTCAGTGCAGCTGGATTGGGGGCAAGTTTTGAAACCCGCCACTGGCTTACCCTGCCTGCTCCAGTGCACCTGCCTCCAAGGCCTTGCCAGGCAGCTGCTCCTGTCCTGCAGAGCTTCTGCCCAGAGGGCACGTTCCTTGCTCACTTCTCTCCCCTGCCTTCCACAGCCCCTAAGCTCAAAGCCAAGATGGGACCTCTCAGCACCTGTCCATCCTCTTCCAACAGGTGCAGCACATGGACCTTCAAGCTCCACGGGGAAGGAGCACCCTACTCTGTCCTGCCTTCCTGATTCTCCTGGCCCAGGCATGGCTGGCTCCCAGACTGGCAGGACAGTGTCCTCTCCTCCTCACTTTCAGTGAATCATTCCAGGGCAAGCAAACAGCCAGTGCCAAATGAATGCTCACTGTCCCTCCAGCACACAGGCGGCTCCAGGGTGCTGAGACTTGCAGAGCGGGCTCCCCAGCCCACACATCTCTCTCCTCTGTGCCCCCGAACTCCAGCCCATCTCATGCAGACTTTCCAACCTCTCCAGTCTGCTGACCTCAGCCCAGCTGGTACCCACTTGGGTGCCTCTGCCCGCAGCAGGGAGACACCCTGGGGACAAGGGGGGATAAATGCCAGGAGGCCCCTGCTGTTTGCAAAAGGACTGGAATCTTCTCCTAGCCAGACTCAACCAGACGGAAGCTTTACATCCTCCCCCTCCGCCCATTCCCCTTGCCCTGCCCACCCTCCTGCAAGCTTCTTTCTGCTGGGGGCGGGGAGGGGTTTCTGGCTCACGAATTCCCCTCCCTTTCCTCCCCTTCCCATGCACATGTATATACACAATTTCTGCTGGTCTTCCGTTTGCCTGTGTTCAAGGGCCTCAGGATCCCTTGGGGTCAGAGGCTGGGGGCCTCTGAGTGCCTCAGGAGAATCCTAATCACACTAGAGCAGCCAGAGCTTGGTTCCACCCTCAGTGATGCCTTCTGACATTTAATGAGTTAAGGAGCTAAATCCCCTTCATCCCAGAGCGGCTGAGCGCTGCAGGGCTGAGAGCTGCAGTGCTGGCTGCAGACAAGCAGCGAGCGGGGGAGGGGCTGTGTCTGTGCAGCAGTGCGCTTGCAGGTGCGGACAGGGGTGCCAGGGAGCACATGTTCATGTGCACAGGAACATGACCCACTGGGGCTCACCCAGGCTGGGACCAGCCACCTACCTCCTCCAAATGGCCAGTACGCTCATCACAGAGCCCAGGACGAGGAGGGCTGAGATGGTCACTACGGTGACGACAACTGCAGGGCTCTGGTCCCTGGACCCGGAGGCAGCTGGGAGGAAAACCACGAGGTTGAGGCAGGCAGAGGACCAGGCTTCTGGGCAAGCGCCAGGACAGACTCCTGTTCTCACGGCAGGACTCCCACAGCACCTCTGCTCTTGGCACTGCCTCCCAGCAGCAGAGAGACCAAGGCAGCCGCACTGACCACAGTGGCCCCTGGAGTCCCAAAAGCATCCTCTGCTCCCAGGGCAGGGCACCCCCACTGCAGCCCAGCTCTGAGAGAGAGAGGAGTCCAGACAGGCAGGGCCAGGTCTCCCTTCCTTTCAGACGGCAATGAGAGAGGCCTAAAGTCCTTCTGCAGGAGGAGCTACCTCTGCTCTGAACTCTCTGTCCCTAATGCAGACCGTTGGCCACCGATAACAAAAAGAGCTAACATGAAATGCACACTTACTCCATTCAAGACACCGGGCTATGTGCTTCAACTATATCACCCTGTTTCATCATTACAATGACCCAATAAGGTATTGCTGTCTCCATTTTACAGCGGAGGACACTGGGGTAGAGAAGAGTTATGTTGTAATTCGTCCAAGGTCACAGAGCTAATAAGTGGTGAACCTAAGATTTGAACCTGATTCCAAAAGCCTCTGCTTTGAACTATTTCTCCAAGAGAGGGGTCCAGAGGACCCTCGGCTCTCAGCCCTACCCATCCATCTACCAAACATATGTGCCAAGCTGGCACTAGTGCCGGGGAGACAGTGATGAATGAGGTAGAGTCCTTGCCCTGGAGGAGTGCACGGACCCGTGAGGGAGACAGAAACCAAAATCGTAACTGTAGAATGAAAACAGAACAGAGAAATGGACAGAGCTGAGCAAAGGCACAATTTCTTCCTAAAGCCAATGAGGAAGGCTTCACAGAAAAGGTGTCATCTGAACTGGACCTGAAAGATTGAAGGGGTTTTGATGGTGCTTAGATGCACATGCTGGGTCTGAAAATGGCAAGTCGTCCCACGTGGCTGGAAAACATACTGCAGGAAGGCAGAGTGGCAAGACACGAAGCTGGAGGGTGGGAAGATGGAGGGCCTTGAATGCTAAGCTAAGGAGTAGGAACTTTATCCTGTGGGTGACAGGGAGCCCAGGAGCAGCGGGCAGAGTTCCTGTCCAAGAAGAAAAGGAATGAGGGTACATGCTGAGTTGGGAGTGAGAATGGAGGGGAGATGCTGGAGAGAGGTGAAGGGTTGGAGTAACTCTCAAGAATGGGAGCTGGGGCCGGGCGCGGTGGCTCACGCCTATAATCCCAGCACTCTGGGAGGCCAAGGCAGGTGGATCAATTGAGGTCAGGAGGTTGAGACCATTCTGAACAAGAGCAAGACCCCTGTCTCCACAAAAATAAAAAATAGAAAAATTATCAGGGAGTGGTGGTGCGTGCCTGTAGTCCCAGCTACTCAGAGGGCTGAGGCAGGAGGATTGCTTGAGCCCAGGAGTTTGAGGTTGCAGTGAGCTATGATGATGCCATTGCTCTCCAGCCTCCTAGGTGACAGAGTGAGACGGTGTCTCAAAAAACAAAAAAGAAAAAAGAATAGGAGCTGGGCATGGTGGTGCACACTTATAGTCCCAGCTACTCAGAAGGCTGAGGCAAGAGGAAAAGTTGAGCCCAGGAGTTCGAGACCAGCCTAGGCAACATAATGAGAACCCACTCCACCCCCTGCCAAAAAAAACAACTGGTGAAAGTACTGAGTGGCCCTGAAGACTAAACTGAGATTGGAAAAGCACATCTCTGCAGGCAGCCTCAGCATGGGAAAGGAGGAGGAAGAGGCCGGCCCACGTCTGGGGACTAGCAGGGTGGGTGCAGCAAGACATCCAGGGTATTAGGGCTGGCAAGGCTGGTGAGTATTTGTGATGAGATAATCTACAGGGGCTGGGAGAGATTGACGTGGGGCCAGGAGGGGCTGAGAGCCAGGGGGCTGAGGATCCAGACAGCTGTCTTTAGGATGTCAAAACAGAGCAAGCAAGGAGGGACAGAAGAAGCGACAGTTAAAGGCCAACAAGGCTGGGGCCAAAAGAAGGCATTCCAGAGCCCAGGGTCTGGCCGGGGGCAGAAGGGGAGCGGAGTTGCCAAGAACCGTTTGAAATGTGGCAGCCATGTGGTCACGGAAATGGAGAATGAGATGAAGACACCTGTGGGTGGGCGTCTCCGAGATGGCCCTCATGGATCCCCCCATTCATTCCCCTTGAGTGGGGGCTGGACCTAGTAACTCACTTCTAATGAGTGGAACATGGCAAAAATGATGGGACGTCATTTCCAAGATTAGGTTGTAAGAGACCGTGGCTCGTGTTTTGCTTGCCCTCTCTCGCTCTCACTTACGCACAGGCGCAAAAAGAACCTCGCTTCCCTGCTGAGCAGCCAAGGAACAGTATGCCTCCAGCAACAGCCAGCAAGACCCGGACAGGGAGGGGGCCCGTCCCCCAGTTAAGCCCTGAGATGACCACAGCCTCAGAGGACACTTTGGCTGTAGCCTTGGGAGAGTCCCTGAGCCAGTCCCAGGGCTTAGCCAGTGACACCTCGCTAAGCGGCACCCACATTCCTGATCCATAGAAACTAGGAGATAAGAAATGTTTGTTGTTGTCACTTGCTAGGATTTGGGGTCATTTGTTGCACAGCAATAGATAACTAAGACAGTGGTGAAGCAGGACTCTTCATCAAGATCATGATTTGGGATCACAGCTCACTGGAAAATGTGCTCTACAGATTGGGAAAACCATTCCCCTGTGGCCGGGGCCACCACCAGGGGCTGGGGATCTGAGCAGTCTCTGCTCACTGAGAGGCACCAAATGAAGGGAAAGCGGCAGCCCTCCTCAGCTGACAGCCACCTGCTCCTGCCTCTGCCACGCCCACTCCAGCCTACCCGTGAGCCTTTGTTCAGATGGCCTCCTCTACCCCAAATGCCCTCCCCGCCCATCTCCCCAGATCACCTGTTCCCCAGCCTTGAAGACATAGCTCTAATCTCCTCTTCCCAGCATCTGGCCAAGGTCTGACAACAGACAGGCATTCAAGGAAGAGGTGTGGTCTTCCTTCCCAGAATCAAACACTCTTAACATTTTCCCAGCTTCCTCTGGGCTCAGAGCTCTCCCTAGCTTGGATTAAAGTCATGTAGCAGGCTGGAAAGAATTGTTATCTTGACAGCTGGTGCCAGAATGCCTCTTAGGGGGAACTGCCTTTGTTCAGGAAAATCCTTTCGTGAGCTGCTGAGGGTAGAGAGAGGTGAGATCCTGAGGGCTGGCTTGGCAGCAGGCAGGACAACAGGAGAGCTGCACAGCTCTGCACGTGGAGAAAGGAGACTTGTGCAGGGGAAACTGAACAGGGAGGGAGAGAAGCACTCCTCCTTCCATGGAGGAGCCAGAGAAATTTTGAGATCAGGATATTTAATGCTCAGTGCTTTTTTTTGGTATTGTTTTGTTTTGTTTTATTGAGACAAGATCTCACTCTGTTGCCCTGGTTAGAATGCAGTGGCTTCATAGCTCACTGCAACCTCAAACTCCTGGGCTAAAGCAAATCCTCCTGCCTCAGCCTCCTGAGTAGCTGGAACTATAGGTGCATGCCACCATCCCCAGCTAATTATTCTATTTTTACTAGAGATGGGGTCTTGCTCTTGCTCAGGCTGGTCTCGAACTCCTGACCTCAAGTGATCCTCCCTCCTCAGCCTCCCAGAGTGCTAGGATTGCAGGTGTGAGCCACCAAGCCTGTCCTCAATGTTCAGCTTTTGTTTCGCTTTGTTTTGATAACAGCTTTATTGAGATATAATTCACATACCATGCGATTCACCCAAAGTGTACAGTTCTCATTTTGTTTTGTTTGTTGCAGCAGTGCAACCCCTTCATGTCCCTCATCCTTCAGTGCAGTCTGCGTCACACTCTAAGGCCCAGAGGGGAAAGGAACAGGGTCCTCCCATGTTTGGGTTTCTATCCCAACTGAGTCTCTCTCCAGCTGAACTCCTCTCCCGTGAGCTCCTCCAGGACGGGTACTCAATCAAATTCATGTCAGGGAACAGGCATGTGGATTCCAGATTCATTAATTAATTAGGCTGTAATTAAACTGTTCTGCAGCCTCCCTTAATTGCACAGACAATTCTCCCCTCTGCTTGTCTCCCAGACTCAGCCCCGTGCCAGGTTCTCTCTGCCCAGGTCCCACACACGACTTACCCTCCCCCAGGGTCTGCACTTCGATGCTGGGGTTGAAGCTCTGGGCCTCCCAGGAGGGTCCCGGGGAAGCTGCCCGGATCTGAAAGACGTAGCGAGTAGCCGGCTTCAGGTTGGTGACAGTAACCATGGGCGCCCCTGTCTTCACCGTGGAGTAAGTCTGTTCACTCTGACCCTGAGGAGAGAACAAGAAGTGAGGCCCAGACCCAGGGCCAGCTCCACTCTCTGGGAGATCAATGGGAGAAAAGGACAGGGAGGCAGGAGAAGCACCCTTAGGTGAACATGGGTTGGGTGGGGGATCGTCTTGGGGGATTCCAGAGATCTTCTCCATTGGATGCCTGGCCGCTCTCCCCAACACAAGTTCCCATCCCACACTGGGTGGTACTCGTATCTGAGAACAGCCCCACCTTTTCGTAAGAGAAACTTTAGGGAAGACGATGGACTCTCCTTCTCAGGACTGACAGCCACTAGGGCCTGGCAGTCCAGGGTGGACTGGGCCAGTGCCCTGGGGGTCTGATGCCCTCAGAGGACAGAATAAGATGAGCCCTGATACCCGAGGGCCCTGAGGGCTCATGGGCTTTTCCTCCCCCTTGGCATCTGATTTTCACAACTGTCCTGCAAGGCATAGAGGACAGTGGTATTAACCAGTTTGTTTGGATAAGGAAACCCAGCTCAGAGGGGTAAATACTGGCCCAAGGCCCACAGCTGGAGGGCCAGAGAAGCAGCTGCTGTCACTGATAAGTGCCCACCCATTCCCAGCTACGGAGCTGGCCCTTCACAGCCCCACCTCCTCCCAGCCTCACAGCATCCCTGTGGAGTCACCTCTGTCTCCTCCTGTAGCTGCCAGGAAGGGCTGGGGTGATGCCCTTAGCACCTGTAGACCCTGTGCCTTTTGCTCCCCACCTTGCTGCCCGATAGCATGTCCCGGAGAAGCTCCTCCTGTCATTTCATCTCTGCACATACCTTATTACAACCCCACCATGTACACAGCCTCCAGAAGGGCACCCTTGCCCCTGATATTCTGTGGCCCCAGTTCTCTGGCCATGGCATTCAGCAACCAGGGCAGACTTGCACCCAAGCTGGGCCAATCGGAATCTCCCTTCCAGGCATCTGAACAATCCACTGAAAGGACCTGCGAGGTGAGGCAGGCTGGGGGCACGGAGGAGGAGGCAGCAAGGCTGCCACCCTGGGTGCCACGATGTGCAAGGGCAAGCCCCTCTGCAGAGGAGGCGGGACTGGGGTGCAGAGAGAGGTTGAGGCGAGAAGAGCCATGGCTCTGGAGGGGAGCTGCCCAAAACCCGCCCAACCGTACTGACCCAGCGGTGCCTCTGATCAGTGGGCTCCATGACATCTCCCTGAAGCCTTCCAATCATAGCCTCTTTTGTCCTCGCTCCTCTTTTTCAGGGTTTTTGTGCCCAGCAAATTCGCACTCCCTCCCTGACTAAGCGCCTGGGAGCATCCACCTGGCTCAGCCGTGGGACTCTTGTCTATGCTCTCATCCCCAAATGCCAGGTCAGTGAGTCCTTTCTAAGCACCTGCTGCATGCTGAGCTCCTTCCCAGCATCCTCTGCTGCTACCTCCTAAACATCAGGGTTCCTTAGGGCTCTGTCCTGGCCACTTTTCTCATGCGTATTCCCCTCCTAGGTCATCTCCTCCAGTCCCCAGGCTTCTGCTACCATCTCTATGCTAAAGCCCCAACACACACACTCTCTCTCTCTCTAGCCCAGGCCACTCCCTCGAGCTTCAGACCTACAAGTCCACCCCACAGCCCACTGAATGCTATATGAGCAAAACCAAGTTCACCCTCTTGCCCCAAGCCTGCCCCTCCCCCTCAGTGGATCTCCATCTCAGCCAGCAGCATCCCAGCTTCTGGGTTACTTGGATCACAGGCCCAGCAGTGGCTCAAGACTCCCTCCTCCACCCTGTTCGTCTCCAGCACTTACACTCTCAACAGACTTCTAGTATTCAAAAACTGTTATCTGATTCAGCAAAGAAGTCGCTGTGCCACTGAGTGAAGTTCTGACATGTGTAGTGCTGAAGCTGAAAGAGGTGTCATTTTAATGAATATAATTTGCACCAATGTGAGAAACGGTTTAACAGTAGATTACATGTCAGATTTGAAGATAATGAACTTGTGGGGAAAAGAGATAGCGGATTGGGATGAACTCCACTTGTCAAATCGCGGCAGAACTGCAACCATAGACTGACAATGGATACAGGAGGTCAGCAAAAATCAGCAGAAGTAGCCTATGGGAACTGATTGGCCAGATGGCATCTACAATGAAGAGTATTGTATATAATTTATTTTTAATTATAAATGATATGTGACCCATCTTTTACATCAGTAAAATTATAATAATTAATACATTTATTGTTCTGGAGAGCTGGTTGTCAGACATTCACCGGCACACTACTAGACCTAGCAATGTGCTCCCATGGTCACACATTCTAGTAAAATTAGAAACAATGTGATATTTCTGTGTCTTCTTTCTTAACAAGAGTTCTACAAACAGTATGGATAAGATTCAGCCACACAAAATCTGGACCAGCCCCCAGAGAAAGCACCTGGTCAACCGCAACTACCAGGCAAAGCGGTGAGAATGGAGATACCTGGTGATGGAGGCAGACCTGGGGTAAGAGGAAGAGCTGGAGTCCAGGGTGTGCAGGGGACAGGAAGAAGGGAGAGACTCAAGCGTGGGAGGCCACCTAGGAAACTGTTGGTTATGTTTACAAGGGAAGTAAGAAGGACTTTTGCTGGGACAAGGGCGTGAAGAAGAGGAAGCCCGCAGGAAAGAGGGGCAGGCCCCAGGTCCCCCCAGACCTGCACTCACCTTCTCGAAGTATCGGATCTCGTACTCCGTGGCATTGGCCCCAGGGGATCCAGCGGGGATGGGCTCTCGCCAGGACAGGGACACGCTCTGGGGCTCCACTCGGTCCCTGCGGATCTCATCTTCCTCCCAGGGCACTGAAAGGGAGTAATGTGGGATTTTCCACCTGGACCTGCCTACTCTGGGGCAGGGCTCAGAGGACAGAATAAGATGCCCTCAGGAGGGCAGGAGGCAGGTTGGGGGATGCAGGAAGGGCGGGGCATGCGGGACTGTGGGGGGGGGCTGGGGTCCTGGGGCGTGGTCTAAGGGGGTGTGCACGGAGCTAGGATCGCCTGAGGGGCGTGGCCACAGGGGAAAGCTGCTCGGTGAGAGCCGGGTAGGCCACCTCCCCGCACAGCCGACTCTCACTGCCGCCTCCTGCTGCCTCCCCACCCCCCACACCCAGCTTCCCTCAAGGTGGTTGGTTCTAATCCCCTAGGCTCTTTCTACACTTTCTGTGGTTTGGAAATATTAGACAGCATTTAGAGGTAGGGAAACCAGCTACGTAACTATTCTATTAATAGTGGTCTGGTAAATAGCTAATACGTTAGCTCTTATTGAGCCATCATTAAAAAATTGAAAAAATAAGAAGTGATATACTCAACAAACTAGAAATAGAAAGAAATTACCCCAGCATAATAAAGGCCGTATATGAAAAGCCCACAGTGGACATCACACTCAATGGTGAAAGACCATTTTGTTTTGCTTTCTAACATGAGGAAAAATGCAAGGATGCCCATTCTCACCACTTTTATCCATCATAATACTGGAAGCTCTAGGCAGAGCAATCAGGCAAGAAAAAGAAGTAAAAGAAAAAGAGGCCAAGCACGGTGGCTCACACCTGTAATCCCAGCACTTGGAGGGGCTGAGGTGGGAGGACTGCTTGAGGCCAGGAGGTTGACACCAGCCTGGGCAACATAGCAAGATCCCATCTCTATAAAAATAAAAAAAATTAGTTGGGTATGGTGGCACATGCCTATGGCCCTAGCTATTCAGGAGGCTGAGCCAAGAGGACCGCTTAAGCCCAAGAGTTTTAGGTCACAGTGAGTTGTGATCGTGCCACTGCCCACTGCCCGGGCAATCTTAAACAAAGGGTGACTGGATGAAACTGCCCGGGGAAAATGCATAGAAAAAGAGGAAAAGCTTTTAGGAAATAAGCCTGAGAAACACCAACATTTAAGAGACAGGCAAAGGAAGAGAAGTTTGAGTAGGAGGAGCCACAGAGGTATGAGAAAGACCAGGGAGGGGTAAGGTCACAGAAGCCCAGGGAAGACAACATTTAAGAAGGTTCCCTCCTGATTCTTCCGGTTATAAGCTGGTTACTGATCTATAAGCAAGAGATTTTGCTCTCTGAGCCTCAGTTTTCTCCTGTGTGAAATGGAAACAATGACAACACCTCCTAGGTTTGCTGTGTGAACTTTATGAAGTAATGTTTGTGGAGGGCTGAGCATGACACCTGCCACAGAACAAGCGCTTGGCACAAGCTTACCAGCAAGAGGACCCAGGGGTCAGCAGTGTCATGTGCTAAGAAGAAACAGGTAAGATGATGATTCAAAATGCCCATGTGGAGGTTCCTGGTGACTTCTGGGGACTGAGGAAAGTGGGTACCAGATAGCAATGGTGCAAGAAAGTGGAGACGGCACACACAGCTCAGTCTTTGCCGAGTGCATGGATGTGGCTTCTAGTCTTAAATGGTATCCATCTAGCAGTCCCCACACCAAGTCTCCCCCAAATTCCAATGAGAACATAAACACACAACAATAGTTGAAAACCTACAACATCACCATGAACAGGTTTTGACAGCTGATCACCAGAATGGGGGCTGGGATGTGGAGTGGTTTGTTTCTACTTATGATAAAGCCAGTGGAACTAGATCAAAAAGCAGAATTGTAATGAACCCCCAGGCTATGCTGCCCACAGAGTGGCACTGCCTCCCATTCTAAAAATAACTTGAAAAATCCTTTCTTCCTCCTCCCAGTGTCTGACCCTTTAAAAACAGCAAGGTCTTTGTCAACTGGACAATGCACAGCCACCACTCTACTGCAGAGCTGCTTTTGAGGACAAGTGCTCTTCCCTATCCCCGGAGGAGTGCCTCTCAGCCTAAATTCACTTCGGGAGGGCAGCTCTCAGAAAAGACCTGGACACAAAGACGAGAGGAGTGAGGAGGCATCCTAGGAAGCGACACAGTCCCTTGCAGCTATATACAGATGATGAGGCAGAGCTAGGAAGAGCTAGGAATGTCACTTTTTGAACTACATTTGTTGAAAGCATCAGCCAGCCAGGATATAGAGGTAGGACATGGTTCCATTTCAGCCCCAAAGAGACACATTAGATGAAAGCCTGATGTCCTGAGAATGGAGCTAAAAACTGAGACCAGGCACCTGCTCTCCAGCTGTGGATTCGTGATGAGATTCAGCCAGTACCCAAGTGGGCCAAAGAGTGCAGCAGACAGTATTGGAAACCTATTCAACAGCCTTGTCCCCCTTCCCTGCCGGCTGAGCCCAATTCTTGATTCAGAGTCGACTGTCTCCCCATGGATGACCTGGGTAAATTCTGTTCTAAAACACTTGTGTATACTCATTCCCTTTGCCAAAGACTGGTTTAGGGCTGGGCTTCTAATCCATTTCTGGCCAACAAAAGGAGAAATTAGCTAAGGGATTCTGGGAAAGGTTTCTTGCTTTTAAAAAGATACCTACAGGCTGGGCATGGTGGCTCAGGCCTGTAATCCTAGCACTCAGGGAGGCCAAGGCGGGAGGTTCGCTTGAACTCAGGAGTTCGACATCAGCCTGAGCAAGAGCGAGACCACGTCTCTAGTAAAAATAGAAAAATTAGCCAGGTGTCATGGTGCATGCCTGTAGTCCCAGCTATTCAGGAGGCTGAGGCAGGAGGATCACTTGAACCCAGGAGTTTGAGGCTACTGTGAGCCAAGGTGATGCCATGGCACTCTAGCCCGGGCAACAGAGCAAGACCCTGTCTTCAAACAAACAAACAAACAAACAAACAAAAAAAAAACCCTGTGGTTCAGTATGATAGTTAGAGGAACAAGTAAGAAGATTGTCTGGCATCTGCAAGAAGAAAGAAAACACAGCCTCCACCAATTAGGTACGAAAGGCCACAAAGAGAAAACAGGTGGAGAAGAAAAAGAAACAAGATGAGATAAAAATGGGGAAAGAGAGAAAGGCTCTGTGTGGAAACTAAAAGTGCATTACCAAAATTAAAATACTTAAAAGAAAATTCATTATAAATACAAGAAATCTTACCAAAATCACAAGCAGAATGGGAAACTTAAACCTCTCAGTCTTTAGAACATCAAATAGGAAATAAGAAGGAAATAGAAGAACTAAATAATGTACTTAATTTTATAAAAAACCCAAAGATGGTCCCTAACTTATGGTTTGAGTTAAGATTTTTTTACTTTACAATGGTGTGAAAGTAATAGAACCATTCTTTTTTACTTTTAGTATTCAGTAAATTACATGAGATACTCAACATTTGATTATAAAATAGAGTTTGTGTTAGATTATTTTGCTCAATTGTAGGCTAATGTAAGTGCTCAGAACACTTACATTAGCCTATAGTCTAACGTAGACTAGGCTAAGCTATGATGTTCGGTAGGTTAGGTGCATTAAATGAATTTTCCACTTACAATATTTTCAGTTTACGATGGGTTTATCAGGGCATAGCCCCATTGTGAGTTGAGAAGCATCTGTGTGTGTGTATGTATGTGTATATATATATGTGTGTATGTATGTACGTGTATATACATAGAGAGAGAGGCAGACGAAGCTATACTACAAAATAATGAACATTGCTTTAAAGTAGCCATGAAATAGTTTTTAAATGCTTATCATATTTTATACCATAAAGAAAATTTCAACTGTTAATGGAAAAAAAAAGAGTAAAAATGATACACACCTCTTTCTCTAACCATGGAGCAGCAAAATCAGAAACAAAAAGATAAAATAAAATCAAGTCAGCTGGAAGTGAAAACACATCCTCTAAAATAATTTGAGTAAAAACTACAATATTAGAAGAAAGCATAGGTATAAATCTTCATGATCTTGGATTAGGCAATAGTTTCTTAGAGATAATACCAAAAGCACAAGTAACCAAAGAAAAAATAAATAAATTGTTGACTTCGTCAACATTAAAAGCTTTTGAGATTCAAAGGACACGCTCAAGAAAGTGAGAGTGGGTGAAAGTATTTCTAATCACATATCTGATAAGGCTTGTATGGGTTGAATTGTGCCCCCCCAAAAAAGATATGTTGAAGTCCTAACCTCTAGTACCCAAGAACATGACCTTATTTGGAAACAGGGTCTTTACAAGGCAATCTAATTAAAATGGGGTCATTAGGGTGGGTCCTAACCCCATAGGACTGGTGTCTTTATTAAAAGGGGAAATTTGGACACAGACATACACACACATAGAGCAATGGTGATATGAAGACACACAGGGAAAAGATGAGCATGTGACTGAAGAGATGTATCTATTAATACAAGCCAAGGAAGGCCGGGCGCAGTGGCTCACGCCTGTAATCCTAGCACTCTGGGAGGTGGTGGTGGGAGGATCGCTCAAGGTCAGGAGTTGGAAACCAGCCTGAGCAATAGCGAGACCCCGTCTCTACTATAAATAGAAAGAAATTAATTGGCCAGCTAAAAATATATAGAAAAAATTAGCCAGGCATGGTGGCGCATGCCTGCAGTCCCAGCTACTAGGGAGGCTGAGGCAGGAGGATCGCCTGAGCCCAGGAGTTTGAGGTTGCTGTGAGCTAGGCTGACGCCACAGCACTCTAGCCAGGGCAGCAGAGTGAGACTCTGTCTCAAAAAAAAAAAAAAAATACAAGCCAAGCAATACCCTAGCAAACATCAGAGGGTAGAATAGCAAGGAAGGATTCTCCCCTAGAATCGTCAGAGCATGGCCCTGCTAACACCTTAATCTCAGACTTCTAGCCTCTACAACTGTGGACAATACATTTCTTTTGTTTTAAGCCACCCAGTTTTTTGGAACTTTGTTACAGCAGCGCCAGGAAACTAACACAAGGGTCTAACACAATTCTATCCAGAATATCTATATCTATAACTTATAACTTGATGACAAAAAGAAAACCCAGCACATGAAAAGATGTTCAACATTAGTCATTAGAAAAATGCAAATCAAAACCACAATGAGATATCACTTCATGTCCACCTGGATGGATATAGTCAAAAACACAATAACATATGTTGGTAAGGATGTACAAAACCTGGAACCCTTGTACTTTGCTGGTAGGAATATAAAATGATACAGCTGCTTGGGAAAACAACTGGCAATTCCTCTAAAAGTTAAAAAGTTACCACATTTATTAGTCAGCTTAGATTACAGATACTACAGACTGGGCCGCTTAAATAACAAAAATTTATTTTCTCACAGGTCTGGAAGCTAGAGTCCCAGATCCAGAAGCCAGCAGATTTGCATTCTGGTGAGGGCTCTTTTCCTGACTTGCAGACAGCCACCTTCTTGCTGTGTCCTCACATGACCTTTCCTCTGTGCACATGCAGAGAATGAACTGAGCTCTGGTGTCTCTTCCTTTTCCTATAAGGACACCAGTCTTACGGGATTAGGGCCCACCCTTAAGACCTCCTTTAACTTTAATTACATCCTCAAGGGCACTATCTCCATATATAATCACATTGGGGCTTTGGGTTTCAACATATGAATTTAGGTGGGACACAATTGGGTCCATAACCATATGACTTAGCAATTCCACTCCTAGGTAGATACCCAGGAGAACTGAAAATATTCACACAAAAACTTATACATGAATATTCACAGCAGCATTATGCATAATAGCTGAAATTTTAGACACAGCCCAATGTCCATCAACTGATGAATGGAGAAACAAAATTGTGGTATATCCATGCAGTGGATATATTATTCAACCATAAAAAGAAATGAAGTACTGATACATGCTACAACATTGATAAACCCTGAAAGTACACCAAATGAAAGAAGCTAGATATAGTGTTCCCATATCGTATAATTCTACGTATTGAAATGCCCAGAATAGACAAATCCATAGAAACAGAAAGTAGATTAGTGATTCCTAGGAGCTGGAAGGGGTGGAGAGAATGGGAGTAACTGCTAATGGGTTTCCTTTGGGGGTGATGGAAATGTTCTAGAATTAGATAGTGCTGGTTGTACAACCATGTGAATATATGAAAAACCTCTGAAGTGTACAATTTAAAAGGGTGAATTTTGTGGTATGTGAATTATACCTCAAAGAGCCCTAAAATACTAATAATGTGACAATATTATGTATAAAAACATATTGGATATGACCAAAGCTATACTTAGAAGATTCATAGGTTTAAAAAATAAAAACAAAAAATATTAGACCTCTGGCCAGGCATGGTGGCTCACACCTGTAATCCTAGCACTCTGGGAGGCCGAGGCGGGAGGATCGCTCAAGGTCAGGAGTTCGAAACCAGCCTGAGCAAGAGCGAGACCGGTCTCTACTAAAAATAGAAACAAATTAATTGGCCAACTAAAAAAAAATGTAGAAAAAAAATTAGCCGGGCATGATGGCACATGCCTGTAGTCCCAGCTACTCAGGAGGCTGAGGCAGAAGGATTGCTTGAGCCCAGGAGTTTGAGGTTGCCGTGAGCTAGCTAGGCTGACGCCACGGCACTCTAGCCCGGGCAACAGAGTGAGACTCTGTCTCAAAAAAAAAAAAAAAAAAAAAGAGTTGTTCATGTCTGCATAATAGGATTATGGGGTTTTTCTTTTTCTATATTGAATTTTTAAAAATGTAAATGCATTAGAGAATGTTAAATCACATTAGAGATAGTGAAGAACAGAATTGGCTGAGGCAGGAAGATCGCTTGAGCCCAGGAGTTTGAGGTTGCAGTGAGCTATGATGACACCACTGCACTCCAGAAAACCAGACAAATCAGAAAATCTCCCCTAAAAGGCAGAGGAAATGGATTAAGAGCTAAAAATGATACAGAAAGTAACAAGATTTGAGAATCAGAAAAGCGATGTACAACCTAAGGCTTAGAGATATTCTTAAGAGATATCGTGGAGCTATCCGAAGTTCTGGTCAAAGTAGTAGCTTTTTTCCTTTTGCAGGAAAAAAAAAAAAAGTTGTGCAATTCAAAAAGTTTACTGTGTCCCAACCGCACTCAATGAAAAGAAATTCATACTGGTTAAATTTTTATTTTCATCAGTAGGTTAAGAAATTATTCAAACGTGTGTGTGTGTATACACTTACAAAAGAATAAAAATCACCCTAGCCTCAGACTTCTCCTCTGCGGCACAACTGTCAGACGGCAGAGAGGCGGATCACAGAAGACAGGGAAGTGGGAGACGGAGGTGGAAAAACCAATCCCATCTCCTCAGACGTGAAGACTCAGAAATGGTACCACTCACTCATCTTTCTAGCAAAGGACACTTGAGGGGTTGCGGGAAGGTGCGCCCCAGCACCTTCAGGCAAATCAAAAGTCAAGGTCAAGAACGAGGAAGGTGCGGTAGAAAAAAGGTTTATCTTCGTTTATTCATCTCATTTCCAGACTCAGAAGCGTGCTGGCCGGTGGGTTCTACGCTCCTGCAGTGACCCTCCGCGCTCCCTCGCCCCTGGTGACGCAGCAAAACCCTTGCGGAGGCCGAGAGACGGAGGCAGGGGACACAAGACAGGACCCCTCTTTCTGAGACAAAAGGGATGGGAGTACGATTCTGCTTCCTACTGAAACTTGTGAAAAGGGAAGGCCACAGAGTAAGGGACTTTCCACCTCTTTTTCTCTGGGAAATCAGAGACGAGACAAACTGCAGAGTTGGGTGTGGGACAAAGGCATTCTGCGAGGTGGCCAGGAGAAAGGGGAGCGCGCACTGGCTTAGGCAGACTCACTGAGATGCTCACGTCCTCTCTAGCCCAGCAGCAAAGAGTCCCTGCATCGCCAGTCCCTCCCGGGGAACTTGGAGAAGGTGGCCGACCCTTGGTGGGGGTCACCAGGGTCACTGGCTTTTGCGGTCCCTTAGTCTCTTGGAGAGATGCTGGGTGCTTGCACAGATGGTGGCTTATTCAGGGTGGCTGTGGTGGGAGGGCTCCCTATACGACCGACGGGGACGGCCTCGGGAGGACGCGGGATGCAGAAGGAGCGGGGGGTCTCTTGGGTGGGGGAGGTGCCGGCGCGGGGCAGCCTTACCCCCGGGCCCAGTGGAGACGGTGACCTGCGCGTAGGTGGCTCCCGCAGCGGCAGCCGGCCCCGAGACGCCGTTGAGCGCGGCCACGCGCACCGTGTAGCGCGCGCCGGGGCGCAGGTGGAGCAGCGTGGCGGCGCGCTCCCGCAGCCCGGCCTGGCGCGGCACGAAGGCCACGCGCGGCCCGCACGGCTCGCACGCGCCCGCCGGGCCCTCGCGGCCGCAGCGCAGGCAAAGCAGCGAGTACGTGACGTCGGAGCGGCCGCCGGAGTCGGCCGGTGGCAGCCAGCGCAGCCGCAGCGCCAACGGGGAGCGGCTCAGGCTGTACTGCAGGTCCCGCGGCGCCGACGGCGGCCCTGGGGCGGGACAGCGAGGCGGGGTCGCGGCGGGGCGCGGTCCGGGGAGCGGAGGGGGCCCCCTAACCGGCTGTCTGGGCCAGCGAGGGGACCCGATGATGAGCGGGGAGAGGGTGTCATCCATCCCCAGTGAAGGGGGAGGGACGGGGGCGTGGGGGTCAGTCAAGAAGGAGGGAACAGGGGCAGGCCGTGAGGTGACTGGTGGATGAGCGAAGACGGACGGGAATGTGGGGGTCAGGGCGGGGACCAGGATGGATAAACAGAGATGGGGGCTCATCCAGCCCAGTGAGTGGGGAGGGAGGGACGGGGCTGAGGGGACCGTTGGGGGCAGGACGTGGGTGTGGGTCAGTCAGTGATGAGGTGGGAGGAAGTTAGTGAGGCGATGAGGATGGGAGTACGGGGACCGAGAACAGACGGTGCGCGGGACAGAGTCCCCCTCCGGGCTGGAGGGAAAGGTGAGGTGAGGGCCGGGGATGGGTCCTCAACTAGGTGATGAGCCAAGAATCCTAACCTCAGCCTCCGTCTGGACTCTCCCAGTTGTCCTGGTTCCTCTAATCCAAGGCCCCAGCCCCCATCCTCACCCCAGGGTCCCCTCCCTCCATCCCCCCTTCCCCTTCCCCACGCCCATCCCCATGGTCCCCAGTGCGGAGCCCCGGGCTCATCGCTGCCTGGATCACCCCCCCAGGTCACACCTTTACTGACACCCCCCACCCTCCGCAGTGCAGCCAGGAGGGGGACTCACGGGTGCAGGAAGCTGAGGGTGGGTCCGTGGGCGAGCGCGCGTAGCTGTCCTGGCACACGCAGAACGTGGAGGCGTTTTCCAGGGCCCGGCTGTGCTCTGGGCAGGGCGAGCAGAGGGGCCGCCGCGGGGACACCTTGTAAAACCCTGGGGGGCAGGCTGCAGGGAGGGGCCGGTGAGGAAGAGGGGCCTCCCCCACAGCTTCTCTCCTCTTTCCTGCCTGCCTCGGTTAGAGTGGGGTTAGCTCCTCAAATTGTGATGGGGACAGAGTCCGGGGACTCGGATACTCCAGAGGGCACTGTCCCACCGGGTGGCAGCTCCTGAACAACCCATTACCTAATCCTTAGTAAACGCTCAACGTGTTCAGGAAACACTGAAATATTTTACTTCTATTAATTCACTTCATCCTCACAACCACCCGTGAGGTACGTACTGTATCGCACCTAAGGCTCAGAGAAGTGAAGTAAGTTGCCCAATGCCCCACAGCCAGTGGGATTCCAGCCCAAGCCGAGTGGTTGCAGAGCCCACACCATACTGCCCTAATGCCTGTGGGAAGAAAATGAGCCAAACTTTGCAGCCCTGATGTCAGGAACAGCTGAAAGAGAGATGCCCCCAAGGGCTCTTCCACAGTTGCCTGGGGACAGACACATACGCACACTCCCATTTACACAGAGACTCTGACACACACCCACACACACTTGTTGTCAACGTTCATCCTCCCACCAGCACTTTCATGTGGGGCTAGTGTGTCACAAATCCCCAGCTGAAGGATGTTCCCTGGACCATGAATCAGACCTGCTTCCAGTCGACACTACTCAGTGACTTTGCTTCTCTCGCTTCCCTTGCCTCACCCAGAACACGGGTGGTTAAGAGCACAAGCGTTTCCATCTGAACAACTCGGGGTTTGTAGCGGAGTTGCACCACTTATTTGCTGTGTGGCCTTGGACATGTTGGTTGACCTCTCTGAGCCTTGTGTAGAATACCTACCTCAAAAAGGTTGTTGGAGGATTAGCTGAGAAAAAACAGCAAACCACTTAGCCCTTATCAACCACATATTTACATGATAATGGTAGTCATTACTGTTCCTCCCCCACAGGCCTGAAGTGGAAACTGTTAAACACCAACTTTAAAAAATTTCTCACCAGCTGGGCCAGGAAGGGAGGCAGTGGCTCCTGGCCCTTCCTCTCAGAGCTCAGTGGTACTCACATTCCCGCCCCACCCCTCTTCCCTCTCGTTTAGCTGGTGTTGGAAGGCTGGCTGCCCTCCAACTCCAAGAAGACACAGTACAACAGAAAGGAGGCACACTAACCCTTGGGAAAGTGGGATGGGGGCTAGAATTTCCATCATCTGGAAGGTTTGGGCGTGGGAGGGTCCATCTTGCCAGAGTTCTGGACAACACAATTGGGGAGGGGCTCAGCAGCCCAGGAACCTTCTGGAGTCCCTGACTTCAGAACAAAGAATGAGGCCAACCTATCATCATGGTCTGGTGTGCAGCAGAGACCCAGGCTGGGACTCAGAGGCCTGGGTGCCAGTGTTGGCTGGGACACTCCTTGTGCCTCTCTGACCTCAAGACACCATCAGTCAAATGGAGTAAGAGCCCTGGCCTGCCCACCTCTGCTGTGAAATAAGAGAGGGGATGAGGGCACAGAGAGGTCAGCTGTCTGCAGGGTCTCAGGGCAATAGAGAAAGAATGCTGGAGGCTCCCTTCCCCCGAGTGTATGCAGGGGCTGCTGTTCCAGAGAGATGTGGGCCCATCAGCGGCAGCAGTGGCTATCTAGACTGTGAGGGGCTCTGTTGAGAAGAGGTTTGTGTGGAAGGGCAGACTCAGAGATTCCAACACACAAACACACCCCGCTCAAGGTCAGAGTTAGAATTGCAGAGGCCATCTAGTTAAACTCCCACTGCCTGGTCCTCCAGAGCTTTCCCAGCTGTGCCCAGTCTTTGCTCCTGTACTTCATAAAGGGGAGCTCACCCCCTTACAGGCTACCTTTGTTGAATAACGCTGGCAGTTGGAAAGTGCTTTTTAGGATGAGCCCAAATTAGCCTCTCTGTAATGCCCTCATGCACCCCCCCCCACCTCATCACATCACTGTGCCCTGTGGAGCCTCAGAGGACATATCTCCCTGGGTCTCTCAGCTCCAGGGCAGTCCCACAGAGATTTAAAGATACAGGATATAGGCCCTGATTTTTCCCCCCATGAGAAACCCCAATTCTTTCACTAATTCCTTTAGTGGCTAAGAGTGGGGAGACAAGAGTCAGAGCCACTAAAGAGAGAAACAAAAAGGGAAAAAGAACATCCTAGCTCTATTCCCTCATCCTCATCCATCTACCTTTATTTTTTGTTTGTTTGTTGGATTTTTGTGTTGTTTTTATTCCCCAGAGACAGTGTCTCACTTTATTGGCCAGGCCAGAATGCAGTGGCATGACCATAGCTCATGGCAGCCTCCAATGTGCACCACCACACCTGAATACTTTTTTTTATTTTTTATAGAGACAGGGTCTAGCTATGTTACGCAGGCTGGTATTGAACTCCTGGTCTCAAGCAATCCTCCTGCCCCAGTCTCCCAAAGCACTGGGATTACAGGTGTGAGCCACCATGCCCTCCATCTGCCTTTAGAGAGGGGTCTGCACTTAGCTGCAGGATGCACTTGGAAGGCCTTACCTTCCTAAATACAAATATGACCATTTCACTTCCCTTCCTAAAACTCTCCATGGCTCCCCACTGGCAATCACTCTACCCACGCTGTGCTGGATTCTTCCTTTCACACCCCCAGGTCTTGTCCTGTGTCGTCCACCCCTTTTCTCCTGGCACACGTCTATACTTTTCCAAACTCCAGTTCAAATGCTACCTCCCTGGGGAAGCTTTCCTGGCTCCGCACTCCCCAAGGCAGAGCTGAGGCCTTTACACGTGGCCTTCATCTGGTCTCAGTCTGAGCAAGGGAGCTCAGCGCAACTCAGTAATGGAGCCGGGGCCCTGAGTCAGCCTCTCTTTCTCCCTCTTCCTCTTCCCTCATTTCCCAGAGAAACCTACTCCTCCAACCCCTGATCCATTCATCCAGCAAGTAGTTTTTAGCATGTACTATGAGCTAGGTGCCATTCTAGGCTCTAAAGATATACAGCAATGAATACAACAGACAAGCGTCTTGCTGTCCACCGGTACAGATGCCCTCCCTCCTACCACACAGGAAGAAAAGAGGCCATCATTTGGTAATTCCTTCAAAACCCACAAACAGGCCAGGTGCCATGGCTCACCTGTGCCTGTAATGCTAGCACACTGGGAGGCCGAAGCTGGAGGATGGCTTCAGGTCAAGAGCAAGAGTGAAACCCCCATATCTACTAAAAATAGAAAAAATTAGCTGGATGTGGTGCGCACCTAGTCCCAGCTACCTTGGAGCTGAGAGAGGAGGATCGCTTGAGCCTAGGCGTTTGAGGTTGCTGTGAGCAATGATGATGCCACTGCACTCCAGCCTGGGTGACAGAGTGAGGCACTGCCTCAAAAAAAACCAAAAAACCAAAACCAAAACAAAAAACACAAACACCTCCATCCACGCCCATGTCCACACTCCTTCCTTCCAGTCCTAGAGGAAGGGTAAGGCCCCTCCTGCTGAAGGACGGTCCCTGCATCTCCACTCTGGATCCCTCCTCTTCACCTCCTCGAGGTCTTCACCTCATTCCATCAGCCATCAGTCGGCTGCTGGGCTTTACTTGCTGTTAACAAGGGGGCGGGGCAGTAAACAGCTTTACTGGCTGTTAACAAGGGGCGGGACAGTAAACACGGCCCATTTCAGGTGAAGGCAATAAGGGCACTATAGAATCTTTAAAAACAATAATAAAACTGACTAAAAGCTATCTGCTTTTTTCTTTTCTTTTTCCTTTTTTTTTTGAAACAGGGGTATTGCTCTCTCACCCAGGCTGGAGTGGGAGTGTAGTGGTGTGATCCGTCTTAGCTCACTGCAGCCTTGAACTCTTGAGCTCAAGCAAAAACAGTCCTCCTGCTTCAGCCTCCCAAGTAGCTGGCACCTGCTTTTTATTAGCAACACACACATCAGCAATTCTAACCCACATCAGTAATAAAATAGTTCTCCCTCCTGGGGCAGACGGCTCCCACCATCCCCCACTAGCTACCCCACTGGCATTTTGCCCTTCACCACACAAATAAGTCTCCCCCATTTATAATAAAAATCCTGCCTCACCAATGTCCTCCTCAAGATATCACCTGTTCTCCTCCTTCAAATACTGGCTTCTAGATTCCCCGACGTGAGCTTCTCAACTTCCTTTTCCCTCAACCTACCGCAACCTGGTCTCTCTCCCCATCACTCAGCTGAGACTGCTTTCACCAAGGCCACCAAGTGGACATTTCCCAATCCTCGATTTGCCTGACTGCTTAACAGTACTCTAGGCCATTCCCTCCTGGACACCTCCATCTCTCTTGGCTGTCATGATATCACCCACCTCTCCTTGTTCTCCTCCAACCTCTGACCACTCTCTCTCAGCCTTTTTATGGGCTCTGTTTTTCTACTTCTTAAATATCACTGTCCTGTGAGTCATCATTGTTGGCCCTCTTGCTCCTTACCCCACACATTCTCCCTGGCCTGTCCCAACCGCACCCACCACTTCAAGTAGCATCTCTGTATTGCTGAGCTCCAGGCCCACTTTCTAGCTGCCTCCACTGGAACGCACCATAGACACCATAAATTTGATGCGATATGTCCATCCACGTCCTGTGGTCTGTACCCCAGTGAATGATCTCTCTGTGCATTCAGTCCCCAGTAGCATATGAGTCAAAGGGGACTCCTTTTTTCTTCTGTGTCACATGGTCACCAAGTGCTGTGGATGCTATTTCATGATCACATCCATCCTCATCTCTCAACAGTCTCTGCCACTGCCTTAGTTCAGACCTTGCGCTCTTTCTAGTGGACTTTTGCACCGTCTTCCTTCCTTATCTTCTGGACTCTAATCCTTCCCTCTCCAATCCTTTCTTTGCAATTGCAGTTCGAGTGATCTTTTGAAAACACAAATCTGAGCGTGTCAGATCTCTGCTTCAAATCCTCCCCATTGGTCTAAAGCATAAAGTCTAAGCTCTTTATCTCAATGTTAAAGGCCCTTCATGGTTTGCTCCTGCCCCTCTCCAGCCCCATCACTCCCCACACTCCCCACATGCCCTGTAGTCTCACAGTGCTGACCGACTTACCTAGCCCTAACCATACTGTGTTCCTTCCTGCCTCCATGCTGCTGCACACAATCCCTAAGCTCAGAATGCTCTAGGCTGCCTGGAAATAAAAGCCTTCTCACCTTCTCTGGGAAGCCCTCTCCATCCTTGGAATTGGGTTCTCCCTTGCATGCTTCCTTAGCTCTCTGTTGATACGTATCACATCCTATTGTAACCACTCATTCATTCAATGCATTTCCACTGAGCGCCTAGCGTATCCCATATCCTCTTATGGATACTGGGGATGCTGGGACTAGTGAGACCCAGTGCCTGAGCTCAGGAAGTTCCTAACCAAGGGAACAGTGGTGCACACCTGTAGTCCCAACTACTTGGGAGGTTGAGGCAGGAGGATTGATTGAGCCCAGGAGTTTGAGGCTGTAGTGTGCTATGATTGTGCCTGTAAATAGCCACTACACTCCAGTCTGGGCAACACAGCAACACACCCATCTCTAAAAAAAGAGAAGTTCCTGGTCTAGGGGCGGAAACACACGTAAGTAGATCACTGTATACCATGGGGTAAGTACAGAAATCGAGTTGGCAATGAGTGCTACAGAGCACAGAGGTGGATCCTAACTATATCTGGAGAGCTCAGGAAGGTTCCTGCCTCCCAGTCTTTTACTAACTCACAATTTCCCCAGGGAAGAGATGGTAGCATTCATCTACGTATGTATAATAAGCCCTCTTTAAATGCGGCTGGCACGTCCTCAATTCATATTGAATGGATGATTGAACAAAGGAATGAGAGCAAGTTTAGTCACTTCCTCCTCTGTCTTCCCACCACTCTGTGTATCCCTCTGTTATAGCATATATCACCCTCTTGTGATTTTTAAATGTTTGCATCTCTCCATCTAGACTGTGAGCTTCTCAAGAGCTGGGACTACGTCTGACTCATTTCTGTTGCCCTGGTACCCAGAAAAGGACCTGGTTTAGAAAAAGCATCATTTGATCTATGTTAAGTGCACACATTCATAACCCTCTCCTTACCTTCAGCCTCCAAAGCCGTAGACAGGGGAGAGAAGGAGAGGTCTGTTCCTAATGCCCCAAGAGATCTAAGAACCCAGCAAAAACCCCCATCATGGAGGATCTTTCCCAGGGGACACAGGGCTTCTAGTTCACAGAGTTGAGTGGGATCTTAGTAGTCATCTAGTGCAAACTCCCAGCTTCTCTCTCCAGGTCAAGAATCCCCCTGCCAGCCTCTGACTTGCTTATGGTCAGTAACTGGGGGCTTACTCCCTATAATGCAACCAATCCCACTAGCTTGAAGCTTGGGCTGCTATAGAGCTCTTCCTCATGCATAGGGGAGGCAGCATGGTGTGGTAGAAAGAACTTGATTGAGAGTTGGGCAAACCCAGATTCAAATCCCAGCTCCCCATTACCTAACTTTGCAAATGAAGTATTAATCTCTGAGGCTGTTTCTTTATCTGTGAAATAGGGATAATGATAACTTACTTTATTGCCATGAAAAATATGAGAAGGCCTGTGTGACGTGCCTATCATAGTGCCTGAAATATCCTTATATCTAGTCAAATTCACACCATGGTAACTTCACACACTGGATGCTCCGCAAAAGGTCAGGACTGTCAGCTCCAGAGCCCACGGCTTCTCCACCCGCTCCCACCTCTTGGGCATACTCTCTCCCAATTGCCACCTGCACACCACTCCCACCCCACACCCCCCAGTCCGCTGGGTACCTTCGCAGGTGTCGCCACGCTCCTGGAATCCCGCACTGCAGCTGCAGCGACCCACGGGCACCAGCCACTCGCCGTCGGCGCCGCAGTGCATGCGCGGGGGGCTGCCGAGCTCCCCTTCCGAGTGCGCCACGCACGTCCCGGCCACTTCCACTAGCGTGGAGAAAGCGCTCTGGGCTGCGGTGGCTGGGAACGCAGCCAGGCCCCGCACTGTGGCGCGGCACTGCTTGTAGTAGACGCGCACAGAGACCAGGGCCACGCATGCGCCCACGTCCTGAAAGGCCAGGTGGAAACCCCGCCGGCTGAGCGGGCCGATCTCCCGCACCTCTGTGTTCAGCTTCATCTTGCGCTCGCCCAGGTCGCCCTGCGTGAAGCTCTCGTCCGCCGCGATCGTGTCAATTTTGTGGGGCCGGCTGCCGCCTAGGCGGGGACGCCCACGGCCCAGGTCGGCCTCGGTTTCCAGGTAGTAGACGTTGAAGGTCTCCTTGCAGGTGCCCGCGGCGCCAGGGATGCTGCTGCAGTCACGCAGTGTGAACTGCAGTTCCACGAAGATGCGCTGCCCGCCGCCGCGGCTGATCCAGCCGGTCTGCAGCCAGTTGTCCTGATTGGGCTCCAGCACATTGCACACTTGGTACGTGCGGATGGGACGGTCGTGTTCATCCACGCCGCTGATCTCCTCCCACTGCGGGCAAGAGTAAAGAGGTGGACAGCTGAGATTCAAGGTGCTTCCAGGGAGTCAAGCCCTAGCAGTGACTTGTGCTGAAAACTCCTTTGCCCACCATTTTGCCTTCTCCTGTCTTCACTCCCACTACCAGACACACCCCTGAAACTGTAAGGTGCAGTGCTAGGAAAAACTCTGGAAACAAATGAGTCCAATCCTTATTTTTATAGTTGGGGAAACTGAGGCTCCAGAGGGAGAGTGCTTTGACTAGGTGTGCACATCGCAGTAGTGGCAGAGCTAGGAATGGTGCCTGGAGTCTCCTGACTCTCCACCTTGTGCCTTTTGCACTCCACCGAGCTGCTGTTACACCCCAGATCACCCTGCCCCACCCCAAGTTCCTGAGCCTCTTACTGATCCTAGACACAGCCAGTTTCCTCCTCACTTATTAATTTTTTTTTCTGTCTGACTGAAGACTCAACATTTTCTAATAGACCACTCTGGCTTGAAGCCAGGGCTGCTGGAGACCACACACTGAGGAGTACCTTGAACTGATGGAACCATGGGGAGCTTAAGGGACTGAGTCCTGGACTACCAGAGGCTCCTAGGACAGGGAAGGACAGATTTACACTTACCCCATTACTTGGTAGTGCAGTCCAGCCCAGCTCAGCCTGAGAGGCTTTGGAGTCCAGGAGGATGACTAAGAGAGGGGAAATCAGAGATGTCAGAAAGCCAGTTTAGCAGGAGGATGGATCCTTTGGTGAATTCACTGTAAATATGCTAAGTGACAGAATGGAAGATGTGGCAAATGATGCAGAGATGTTTCACCCACACCACAAATCCTCAGGAATGGGTGTGGGCAGCTCCAGTCCAGAGAGGGGGAGCCATGACAATTGGGGAAGGAGCTTGTATCCATTTCCTGGGGCTGGGGTTACAAATTGCCACAAATTTAGTGGCTTAAAACAACAGAAAATTTCTCTCTTATAGTTCTGGAGGTCAGAAGTCCAAAATGAATTTCACTGGTCTAAAGTCTAGGTGTGAGCAGGACTGGTTTCTTTTGGAGGGTCTGGGGGGAGAATCCATTTCCTTGCCTTCTTCAGCTTCTAGTGGCCACCTGTATTCCCTGGCTTATGGCCCCTCCTCCATCTGCAAAGTGCATCACTTAATCTCTGTCCTCACATCGCCTTCCCCTCTGACTCTGACTCCCCCTGCACTCTTCATATAAGGACCGCTGTGATTACACCGGGTCCACCCAAATAATCCAGGATAATCTCTCCATCTCAAGATCACAGCTGCAAAGTCCTTTTTTGCCACTTAAGGTAACACCCACAGGGTCTGGGGATTAGGACATGGTCATATTTGGGGCAGTCGCTATTCAGCCTTCCACAGAGTCTATGGCAAATGCTCTAAAGCTGGCTCTCAAATTGGGGAGGGGATAGTCAGTGACCCTTTCCAACCTTCCCAAGTTCCCAAAATGATAGCTAAGTGTCGATTAGAGGGAGAAAGTGAGTGTATCAGGCTCTTTCTGTATAAACCCCCAAATCTACTCAGACTTGGGGGCTCTTCTGAGGTCTGGGGTCACCAGGTATGGAGGAGATTTGAACCTTTTAGTTGATTCCCAGAGCCTCTGGGAAAGCAAATTGGAGAGACACAACCAGCAACAGGAGAAATAAAATCTCTCATGCCTCAACCAGCCCCTTTCCCAGGGACTGTCCCCTCCACTGCCTTTGAAAGAATGTCAGGGGTCCTTTTATAGAGATCTCCATGACCCTTCCTACACCAGAGAAGCTTGGAGTCACTTTATTCCCCCCAGAGACATTGGATCAGCAGTTTGCATACTCTTGGTATGAATCACAGACACTGGTTTGGACAGGAGCCGGCAGCCCAGAGACAGGAGGGCCGGCCACCCTGAAATCTTGGAAGATTACTCATCTGGAGCTGAAGCAAGGGGGTGGGCCGTCAAGGTGAGGGCCTCTATGAGGGGTTGGCTCCAGAGGCGTCAGCGACAGTGGGCAGGACCGCCTACGGCATGCAGATTTCCGCACAACTGACACCACATCGGAATTGCATATTGGAAAGCATCTGTGATCCAGCGCCTCGACCAGCTCCGCGGTCAATGCCTCAGATTCCAGCTCGTCGGGATTCTGCACCTGGATATGACTCCTCTGGATTCAGCTGAGCACACACTTCCCCCAGATGCAGAATCAGAGTCAAGATTCAGGCTCTAGTACCGCGGACAGCCTCACCCTGGGAACGCGGAGCGCGCCTGGTAGATACGCTCAGAATTCAGCACTGCGGACAGTTCCGTGGTCAGCACTTCAGGCAGCGCCCGGACCCAGTCCCCTTGACCAACATTCCACCTCCTGTCGTCCACACAGTGGTCCCAGCCCCCGCTTTTCAGGCTTTAACCCGTGCCCCCATGCTCCGGTCTCACCTCATCCTTCTGTCTTCTCCACTCTCTTCCTCTCCCCGCCCCCACACCTCCCACCTCCAATCACTCAGCTTGTCCGTCTCACCGGCCCCTGAACCGCCGCCTCCGGCTCTAGCGGTTCCTAATCTCTTCCTTCCCCAGCCTCCCAGGTCTCCAGCCGCCAAGCTCCTCAACGCCCCTCTCTTCCCTATTGCTTAGCCACCTTTTTCTCTGTCTCTCCAGTTCTTTGCGGTCTCTGCCTGCCGCCTTCAAACCCCAGTACAGACTCCAGTATCTCCAATGACTCCTTCCCCCAGCACCCCAGTCCCCAGGCCCCCTATTTTTTGGCATTCCAGGCTCCGAGCACAGCCATCAATCTTCTCACCTTCTTCAGCGGTCCCGGGCCGCCCAGGTCCCAAAAGCAGCGCGAGACAGAGCGGCATCAGGCAGACGAACAGACGCAGCGGGTGTGGACCGGCGCCGGTCTCCATGGTCCGCAGACGGAGCTGTCAGTGCGGCGGCGGCTCAAGCCGCGCCAGCCCAGCACAGCTGAGCAGTGCCCCCAGACCCAGCGCCAGCTGGGGGCGGGGTCTCGCCGGTCACCATCATCCATGGGGGCCAATCACTAGGCACAGCCACGGGAGGTCCACCAATCCCGGCTTGTAGAGGGTGGGGAGGTGGAGTTTCATAGGCCAGGGGAGGAACACCCAACTGGAGGGGGAAAGGAAGGGGTCCCACCGATCTCCAAACCTAGGGGGGTGGGGCAGCGCTGAGAGCTCGCGGGGCTTCTGGGGAGGGGGATGAGCTGGCGTCGGTGGCCCAGAGCGCTAAACCTTAGCCCCTCATTCCTGAGAAGCAGGCAGTGTAGGCTTGGCTTAAGGAGGGACGACCTCCGGGAGGCAGTGACACTCTGAGCTAGTCTGGAAGCTCCCTTGTTCCCAGGACTTACAGGGGGTTTGAAACCTAATGTCCTGACCCCAAGCTTTGGGGAGCTCTCCTATCTCCCAGCCGTTGGTCTCTTCCTGTGTTCACGGCTCCTGGTGTCTGCTGGCTCGATCCCTCCCCTTTCTCTTCCCGCCCTCATAAGACACACACACACAGACACAGACACACACCACCGGCAGGAAGGAGGGGCCGAGCTTGATCCCAGCAGCTGCTCCAGAAAGGGGAGCAAAGTGGGAGACAGGGTCCCACCCTACCAGCATGCTTCCGAGGCAGGGAAACCATGTGGACGCCGGGATGGAGACAGTGGTAGATTTTGCAGGAACGATCGGTTCCTCAGGTTCTTGCTCCTGAGGAACACACCCCCCACCCCACACCCACAGCCCCACAACCACCCCTGTCCTCAGTCTGCTCAAAGTCTGGGGTTCCCCTCTTCGATCACCCCCCTCCGGCCCACCCCAGAGGACTGGAGAGAAACGCAGCGGCCGGGGGAATCCGAGGCATCTGCGAGAGAGGCGGCGCAGTCCTCGCAGAGTCCAGCTGCCGCTGAAGAAGCCGCAAGAAAACGTGGAACACGACCTCTACCTAGTGAAGGTCATTTATGTGCAAGCTGAGGGTTTAACGCTGTAGCGGTGGGAAGGGCTGGGGCCCTCCAGGACGAGGGAGGTGGCTATTGAGCGCCACCATCTGGGCTGAACTTGAGGGGAGAAAGCTCCACCCACTTTGTGGCTTCTTCTGAGCTCTTTTCTTGGGGAACCTACACCTGCTCCCTTGGAGGCTATTATCGCCAGAGAAGCCTTGAGAATGAGCGTGAGTCCTGTGTCTACTTGGCCTGTGTGGTCTGAGTGGCCGTGCGTTTTGCATATATGTATTCCTCACCCCTCCAACCTACTGGGCGCCATGCTCCTTGCTGAGGCTACCTGGGTGAATCACCTCGTCTTTGCCACAGTCCATACCTCTTTGAACACTGAGTGTAATGAGAGTTCCTGGCATCATAGACCAGTGGCCATGTACAAACTGCTTTCATGTGCCGTTTCTGTGTGTGTGTGTAGTATGTGTACATGCACATTTGCTGGCTCACACCCATACTTGCTGGAGAGTAGCAATAGGAGTAGGTGGGAGGAATTGGTCTCCTTTACCTGCAGAAAGAAAGGTCACCAGGAGAGGTTGGGGCTCAGCCACCTCGGGAGACTGATGCCTGTTAAAAAGGCAGAAGGAGGTGTGGTATCTGTGTGGTCCTTGAATGCAGGCTGGACCTCTAAAATCGGATCTACCTGAAGAAGTGTCCTTACATTCCCACCTCCTTCCTATCTTTATTCTCCTCACGCTTGATTTTTCTCCTCCCCATCCCCCAGTGCTGGGAGATGGTATTTTTAGAAGCTGCTTAGAGACCCAGGACTCCTTTCATTTCAGAACCAGTCCTCTCTCCACCACCCCTTGCTCCACTCCTCAAGACCAGGTCCCATCCCCTTAGCAGTCTCTAAGGCACCAGTCTGACTTCTTACTTGAGCTCCAGGGACTTCAGCCCAAAGGTTCTCATCGTAGGTGCTAAAACAAAATGCAGACCCTCTGAACCTCACAAGGATCTTTCAGAAACCAAACAGATGGAGGAAATTATCTGGGGAAAGCTAGGATGCCCCAATAAACCCCTGGCTGCCAGGAGTCCAGTTCCCACCATCTCCCACCACACATACCTGCAGGCATCTGGGGGAAATTACGAGACTGAGAACCTAGGAATGGGGGAAAGAAGAAAAAGAAAAGGAGTGGAATAATCCCTCTATTTCTTCCTCTGAACAATTCATTTATAATAAAACCAGAACACAGAAGCCCCAGTGAATGCAGATATATGCAAATCAGCTGGTTCTTAATAAGAGTCACTACAAGGCGAACCCTGCTCTACCAGGAAGCTGCAGAATAGACATCTCAGTGAAGAAATTCTGAAGGGCCTTAGTAGGAAACCAACCCTTTGTTCATCACGACACTTAAGTGCTGGAGGCTAGTTAACCAAGGGCAGGGACTAGGTCCATCCCTGGAAAATGATGGGGCTGGGTGGAGATGGAGTTGATGGGGAGCAGGGAGGGAGGGCTCTGGCCGTGGTGCTAGACCCCCAGCCCGCGGGCCAACTTTGGGCTGCCTTTTGTCTGTGGTGCTGAATCCACCGGGGTCTGGACCCTCCTTCTCCAGCTGGACCTGGGACTTCTCTGAGGCTGTGCTCTGATCCCCGGCACACCGGTCACTGCCTCCTCCTCCAGCCCCAAACCAAGATCCTTCCAGTCCAGTCTCTAGGAGCCAAGCAGCCTCCACTCCCTGGAGTAAGCGTGGAGGGGCCTGGAACACGCCTGGAAACATCTTGTTTTCTCTTTTGTACCTCTCAGACCCCTACTGAAGTAGGATGGAAGGGATACTTCTGTCTACTTCTACCTCATTATCTTCTAGGATCATGGGGAGAACACCTATTGGAGATGAGCAGCTTAATTCAACACCCCCCAAAAATGAAAAGCCATCTGGAGTGAGGGAAGATCACACTTTACCACAATCTCCATCTCCAAGTTACTGAAGGTTACAAATCTAGGCGCTGAAAATTTGATCTCATCCTTTTGCACCAATGCAGAAAATGCATTCAGCCTGACTGGACAGAGAAGGTTATCTCCTCCTTGGTGGAGACTAAAATTGTGCCAGAGAAATCAGGGTCAAGCCCTGCTCTCAGGAAAAAGGAGAGGGAGGGGCAAAGAACAGTGGGGGAGCTTTATCGTTCACAGGGACATCTTTAATTTGTCTCTTTCCTCATCCATTTGACCTCCCCTTCTCCAGCCTAAGAAACAAAGAAATATGCCCAAGGTGGACTCTTTTCTGGGACAATAGACTCATGGGCAAAAACAAGGTGGAGGTTATAAACAAACTTTTTTCTTTTTCTTTTAAATCCAGCTCCTGCAGGAAAAAAACTTAGATGAAGGAAACATAAAGTATTTAATTTACTAACTTTGAAAATTAAGCAGAGAAAATCTTTAAAATTACGAGACACAATAACACAATTACTTAGCCTTTATGAGCCTCCACTTCCTCCTCTGTAAAATAGGAATGAAAGCATTTTATGAAAGTATTGTTAGGTCAGGATATAATTTTTATGTACGGCTCAGCACACAGTGCTTGGCACACAGTTCTGGTGTATATTATTATTCAACTCTATGGTTAATTAAGGTGAAAAACCAAAGAAGAAAAAAAGAAAAGAAAGGATAAAGGAAGGTTAGCTGTGAGTTAGAAAAAAATATATATGTAATTAGAGAGTGAGAGAGTCATAGAAGAAAAGACAGAGTGAGGGATAGAAAAATGAGACAACTGGTTAATATGAATGTGGCTAGAAAGCACAAGAGTCTGAAAGAAATGTACTTGAACAGACAGGAGTGTCATCAGGGCAGGCTGGCTGGCCAGCTGCCAAGTGGCATCAGAGGTGACATTTACCTCGGTGAATTCATCATGGTCCAGGCTTATAAACTTGACACTAACAGCACTAAGAGAGAACCTATATATCGAGGTGTTGGGAAGTAGATCATACTAACTCAACCCCCATCCTGCTATCTGAGCCAAAGAACCAATGTACTAGTTTATGATGAGAAATGGAGCTGCCAAGGGGGCCAGAATGTCCACATTGCCATGTCCAGCACATTCTTTCCCTGTAGGAAAATGTGCACAGGGAGCCAATTTATGACGTGAGGCAGCTTTGAGAGCATGAGGCGAGGGAGCTGGATGGTTTAAATATTTGATGGCATCAGGCTCTGATAGCCTTGTGTCTCCAAATCCCCAGTAGGGATAAACCTGCCACTGGCACCTGAGTGATTATAATAGGGGCAATGGGATATACCAACATAAGCTTCTCTGACTCTATTTTTTTTATTATAGCTCTATTTCTCAATGGCCCATTTTCATACTGAAGCAGCCCTTTTAAATCTGAATTACCAAAGTAATATAAACTAACAAAAATATTATAAATAAAATGTGAAAATATCCATTCCATCCCAGATAGTCCCATTCCAAAATTTTAAATTCTGTTAACAGATTGAAATGTACCATTCCTGATATTTTCTATACACACACACACACACACACACACATATCCAACTTTACAGCAAATTAGTATATCTGTTAGTGGGATACACATTGTTAATTGTCAACCCAATACCTCTCCCCTCTCACATTTTATATTGACAGCCCCAATTTTATTTGGATGTTCATCCACTGTAATTGTTTGCTAAGGGAAGATGACCCTCTTGTCAAGTTTAGCGATGCATAAAGATTGGTTTTGGCCGATCATTTTCTTCCCATTCCATGTGGCCTGTGATTACAACCTTAGCCTTCTGAATTGGGGAATTATAGAAAAGGTTTTCTTTCCTAATAAAAAGAGTGGAAATGTCTCACTTCTTCTCTGGATGTCATGTCTCGATTTAACACCTGAAGCTGCTACACCCATTTTGATGTCATGAAGGCAAATATCTTAACACTGTCAGTTAAAATTTTTTAGTTGTATGTAACAGGAAATCCAAATAAAGCTGGCTTAAACAAAAATGAGATTTTTACTGGTTCATGTAACTAAATGGGGGTAGATCTGTGTAAAGCAGCAAGATTTTGCATTGTGCTTGTGGCAGAGTGCTAGCTAATCAACAAATCTGGATATTTTAAAAAGGAATGCAATTGAAATCCTAGAATTGAAAAATAAAATAACTGAATTTAACACAGTAGGTGGATCTGCCAGCAAATTAGACACAGCTAATTCTAGGATTAATAATCTGAAAAATAGTTTCAGTATGAAATATCCAGACTTAAGTATGGAGAGAGGGAAAAGAATGGGAAACATAGATAAGAGAGAAGGAGACATATAGGACATGGTAAAAAGGCCTAAATACATGAAATTAGTGTCATAGAAAGATAGGAGAGAGCATGAAAAGAAGAAATATTTGAAGAAAGAGTAGTTGAAAATTTTTCCAAAACTGATGAAAGACATCAAGACACATACTCAAGAAGTGCTATCAATCCCAAGCAGAATAAATGCAAAAAACAAACAAACAAAAAACCTACATCTAAACACTTCATAATAAAACTGCTGAAAACCAAAGACAAAGAAAAAATATTAAAAGCAATTAGGAAAAAAAGAGACATATTACCTTCAAAGGAACCACATTAACATTAAGACTGACAACTGACTCCTTCATATAAATGATAAAATTCAGAAGATGATGGAAGGACATTTTAAGGTGCTAAAAGAAAATAACAGTTAATCAAAAATTCTACATCCAGCAGAAATACCCTTCAAAAATCAAGGCAAAATAAATGTTTTCAGACAATCAAAACCTGAGAAAATTCTTCATCCACAGATCCACATTAAAAGAAATACTAAAGGAAAAAATTTTAAATGAAAATAAACCCAAAAAGAAGTATGAACATTCAGGGAAAAATAAGAGAAATGGAAAAGGTGAATATATGGGTAAAAATAAATGATCAATAACTTTATACACTATAATGTCATTTATAGTTTTAAATACATACAGAGGCTGGGCATGTGGCTCACACCTGTAATCCCAACAGTTTGGGAGGCTGATGCAGGAGGACTGCTTGAGCCCAGGAGTTCAAAGTTTCAGTAAGCTGTGATTGTGCCACTGCACTCCAGCCTGGGCAACAGAGTGAGATGACATTTCTAAAAATAAATGCATGTAGAATTAAAACACATCACAAAAATAGCACACAGCGTGGGAGCAAGGAAATGGAATTGAAGTATTTTAAGGTCCTTGCATTGTCTAAGCAGAGGTAAAAGAATTAATTTATATTCAACTTTAACAAGTCAAGGATGTATGCTGTAAAAACCAAAGTAATCATGAAAAAAAGTAACAAAAATATGTTACTGACAAGCTAATATAGGAAAATTTGGAATAGTAAAATTAATTTAAAATTTAAGAGAAAAAAGAAACATAGAACATGTGGGAGAAATAGAATACAAATAGTATTATCTCTTGAAACTCAAATATATAAATAACTATTTTAAACATAGATGGACTAAATATTGCTATTTAAAAATAAAGATTGTCAGATTGGGTTTTAAAAAGCAACTTTATACTGCTTTTAAAAATCTTACATGTAAGGGTACAGGTATGTTAAAGTAAAAAGCTGTTTTTAAAAATACTATACAAATGGTAACTAAAAGAAAATCAGGTGGCTCATATCTGTAATCTTAACACTTTGGGAGGCCGAGATGGGAGGATCACTTGAGGCCAGGAGCTCAAGACCAGTCTGAGCAACATAGCAAGACCTCATCTATACAAACAAAATTAGTCAGGTCTGTTGGCATGCACCTGTAATCCCAGCTACTTGGCAAGCTGAGGTGGGAGAATTACTATCTCAGGAGTTTGAGGTTGCAGTGAGCTATGATGATGCCGCTGCACTCTAGTCTGGGTAACAGAGACCCTGTCTCCAAAAAAAAAAGGAAAAGAAAATCTAAACCGACATTATATAAACTAGCCTTTAAGGCAAGAAAAATTACTAGATACTGCATAATGAATACTGTCAATGAAGTAGGAAGTTGCAACAATTCTAAATTTACGTGTACCTAATAACATAGTCTCAAAGCATGTTAAAGCACTTCATACATACACACCTTAATGTCTGCAGTGTAAAGAGCAATAAACTGAGAGCACTGGTAAAGGGAATTTGTGCAGGCCACGTGTGGTGGCTCAACACACCTGTAATCCTAACACTCTGGGAGGCCAAGGCCAGAGGATCGCTCAAGGTCAGGAGTTCAAGATCAGCCTGAGCAACAGTGAGACCCCGTCTCTACCAAAACTAGAAAGAAATTACTTGGACAGCTAAAAATATATGGAAAAAATTAGCCGGGCATGGTGGCACATGCCTGTAGTCCCAGGTACTCGGGAGGCTGAGGCAGTAGGATTGCTTGAGCCCAGGAGTTTGAGGTTGCTGTGAGCTAAGCTGATGACATGGCACTCTAGCCTGGGCAACAGAGTGAGACCCTGTCTCAAAAAAATTGTGTCTAGGCCGGGCACGGTGGCTCATGCCTGTAATCCTAGCACTCTGGGAGGCCGAGGTGGGAGGATCGCTCAAGTTCAGGAGTTTGAAACCAGCCTGAGCAAGAGTGAGACCCCATCTCTACTAAAAATAGAAAGAAATTAATTGGCCAACTAAAAATATATAGAAAAATTAGCCGGGCATGGTGGTGCATGCCTGTAGTCCCAGCTACTCGGGAGGCTGAGGCAGTAGGATTGCTTGAGCCCAGGAGTTTGAGGTTGCTGTGAGCTAGGCTGATGCCACGGCACTCTAGCCCAGGCAACAGAGCAAGACTCTGTCTCAAAAAAAAAAAAAAAATCGTGTCTAAAAAAAATCCCATTTTCTACCCTACTGGTAGTTTCTCAATTGTTCTTCCTTTAAACTAGCACCTATTTTCTCTCTCTCTCTCTCTCTCTCTCTCTCTCTCTCTCTCTCTCTCTCTCTCTCTCCCTCTCCCCTTCACTCCCTTCTTCTTTCCTTCTCTCCCACTATAGCATCTTCCCTTAGCTGGTTCAAAACTCCTAGGAGAGGTCTCACAGTGATCCAGGGTTAAGAGAAAAAACTGTATCCTTTCATGCAATGTGGTTCAGACCATAGACCATACACAACAGCTCAGATGCAGCCCCTTCCCTACTCCTCACCCAAACATTGTTGGTATGTTAACAAGGCTGGTAAGGAGGAGGCTCCATGGTTCCATGGAAGAAGAACTGCAGTGAGACAAGAAGCCCAAACAATGAGTTAGGATCTTCATTCTAAGGTGAGGACATTTATTTTGGCTCGGATCCCTCTAAGAAGAGAAATGGAGTTGACACATGTCCTCTCGCAATAGGACCTCTCCTAGGAGTTTTGAACCAGCTAAGGGAAGATGCTATAGTGGGAGAGAAGGAAAGAAGAAGGGACTGAAGCGGGGAGAGACAGAGAGAGAGAGAGAGAGAGAGAAAATAGATTGGGGACAATATTCAAAATATTTCAACTAAAAGGGACCTCAGAGTTCCACTAGTCCAACTTCCCATTGTAGAGATGAAAAAAACTGAGGACCGTGGAGGGGAAGGGACTTGCCTGAGTTCAAGAAAAAAATATTGCAAAGCTGATACTAAAACCTAGGCCTCTCGTTTAATTAACTCAGATTCAAGTGGTTTGGGGTCTTAATTAGATCTGCAGAATCCTTTACCTTTGCCATATTCTATTGGCTAGGAGCAAGTCACAGGTCCTGCCCACACTCAGACTGAGGGTTGTAGACAGGCGTGAACACCAGGGAATGAGAATCCCAGGGCCCACTCTAGGGTCTGTCTGCCACAGACAGAACTATCCGAACCAGGGCAGAGGGAGGGCTGAAGCAGCAGCAGTGGTGGCTGCAGCTTGGGCAAGTAAGAGGAGGAGGGACAGTGACTACCACGCAGCGAACCAGTCCCACTATTCAGCCCTTGCAGTGGAGGCAATGGCACTGGCAGTGGGGGTAGTACAGGTGACTACATGGCCCAGGAATGATTGCTGGGACCAGGACCTGTTGTTGGACCCGGTCTAAAAGAGGCAGCAGCTCAAGACCTGCACAGCCTGGGGCATCTCCCACCTGCCAAGGGTGGCATGCAGATCAGGAACATCAACCAGGACTTTTGAGACAGGCTGAAGCTCATGTTCCTCCTAAAGGTCATTTCAGGGCAGTGGTCTCTTAAGCCACAGCAGGGGAAGATGAGCGTGCACAAAATCAACACTGTGAACAAAGCACTGGACTTCATCACCAGCAAAGGAGTCAAGCTTGTCTCCCCTAGGGCAGAAGAGATTGTGGATGGCAACACAAAGATGACCCTCGCCATGATTTGGACCATCCTCCTCTGGTTCACCATCCAGGACATCTCTATGGAAGAGACCTCTGGCAAGGAAGGGCTCCTTCTTTGGTGCCAGAGAAAGATGGTCCTATATAGGAATGTCAACATGCAGGAACTTCCACATCAGCTGGAAGGACAGTATTGCCTTGAGTGCCCTGATCCACTGGTGCAAACTGGAGCTAATTAAGTATGACAAGCCGAGAAAGGGCAACCCAGTCACCAATCTGAGCAATGCCATTGAAGTGGACAAGAAATATCTCCAAGATGCTGGACATTGTGAACACAGCCCGGCTCAACAGGAAGGCCGTGATGACTTACCTGTCCATCTTCTGCCATGCCTTTTCAGGAGCACAGAAGGCTGAGACTGTTGCCAACTGGATCTGCAAGGTGCTGGCTGTCAACCAGGAAAATGAACACCTGGTGGAAGATTATGAGAGGCTGGTCAGTGATCTCCTTGAGTGGATCTGGTGTACTATCACTTGGCTGGAGGGCCACATGCCCCAAAAGACCATCCAGGAGACACAGTAGAAGCTGGAGGACTTCCACGACTACAAGCACGTCCACAAGACAGCCAAGGAGAAGTACCAGATGCAGACCAAACTACATCTCAACAAGCAGCCCACTTTCATGCCCTCCAAGTGCAAAATGATCTCAGACATCAACAACAGCTGGCAGCATCTGGAGCAGGCAGAGAAGGGCTATGAGGAGCTTCTGAATGAGATCCACAGGCTGGAGTGACTCCACCACCTGACAGTTCCAGCAGAAGCCACCATCCAAGAGGCCTGGACCCATGGGAGGGAAGACACGCCGAAGCACCGGGACTGTGCCACCCTGTTGGGTATCAAAGGCCTTATCTACAAGCATGAGGCCTTCGAGAGTGACCTGACCACACACCAGGACTTCGTGGAGCAGGTCAAGGCTGCTCCTTGAGTGGAAAAAACTCAAACTGTTTTTCCCCTGCTCTCACACAACCCAGAAGACTTCTGTGATCAAATGTGTGTGGGTTTTACCCCACCCACCCAGCAAGCAAGCAATTCTGCAGTGGACACCAGCTGGGTGTCCTCTAATTCTTTTTTTTTCTTTTTTTAATTTTAATTTTAATTTACTATTTTAAAAATTATTTTAATATGAAGGGGTGGGGGGTTATGAAGAGGGGTGCTCAGTTGCCTTGTTTGTTTTTGTTGAGACAGAGTCTAACTCTGTCATCCTGGGTAGAGTGCAGTGGCAACATTGTAGCTCACTGCAACCTCCAACTCCTGCGCTGTAAGTGATCCTTCTGCCTTAGCCTCCCAGGTAGCTGAGACTACAGGTGCTCGCCAGGCTAGTCTCAAACTCCTGAGCTCAAGCAATCCTCCCACCTCAGCCTCCCAGTGTGCTAGGATTACAGGAGTGAGTCATTGTGCCCAGCCTGAGTGTCCTCTAATTCAATTCAATTCTGCCACTATCTACCTATCGATAGATAGCATTAGATCCCATAGGGTTGGGGTTCAGTCTCCAAGACTGCCCCCACTTCAGACACCCATCACAAGCCCCAGGTTATTTTACCTGTGCTTCTGACCACCTGGCTATAAATTGGAGTTCCCTCAACCTCCTTGGGTTCCATTAATTTGCTAGGGTGGTTCACAGAACTCAGGGAAACACTTTACTTGCATTTACTGGATCATCATAAAGGATATTACAAAGGATATAGATGCATAGGGCCAGGTATGGGAAAACAGGTGTGGAGCTTCCTCTCTGGGCCATGCCATCCTCCAAGAACCTTCACGTGTACAGCTATCTGGAAGCCCCCCAAACCCCATCCTCTGAATTTTTATGGAGGCTTTATTACATAGGCATTGATTAACCTATTGTCCATTGGTGATCAACTTAACCTCTTCCCTCCCCAGAGGTGAGGGGATGGGGCTGAAAGTCCTAATCCTGTAATCATGCCTTGGTCTTTCTGGTGATCAGTCCCTATTTGGAAGCTACCTAGGGGCTTCCAGCCATCAATCAACTCATCAGCATACAAAGAGACATCACTTTGGATATTCTAAGGATTTTAGTTGTTGTATACTCAGAACCAGGGTGGAAGACCAAACATATTTCATAATATTAATACCACAGAGGCCCCTGCCAAGGAACTCAACAAGATGGCTTACTGTAATTCCCATAATTTCAACACCTGGTACCAGAATAACTATGACCCGTGAGACACCCTTAGCTCTCTGCCCACAGTCTCAGGGAAGCAGCTGGAGAACACAGACCAGCTACATGTGGAGTACATCAAGCAGCCCCCTTCCACACCTGGATGGAGAGTGCCATGGAGGACCTCCAGGACATTTCATCATCCACACGATCGAGAAGTTCGATCATAATCCATAACCAGTTCAAGTTGACCCTGCCGGATGGAGCAGGAGGCTATCCTGGCCATCCACAGGAGGCCCAGAGCACTGCAGAGAGCAGGCATATCAAGTGTCAGGCAGCAACCCCTACACCACCATCACCCCCTAGATCATCATCTCCAAATGGGAGAAGGTAGAGCAGCTGGTGCTGAAGCAGGACCACGCCCTCCTGGAGTAGATCAATGGTGACTGAAGTTGGGAAGATGGGTTCCTGAGAGATTGGGGCGCCCTTGGGTGGAGAGTTAGTGGAAGTGACAGTAAACACACAAGTGGAAATTCTAGTAGATGCGTGAAGAACACAGCGGGCATGGTCTCATCTCCAGGATATTGAACTTGCTGTTCCCTCTGCCTGGAATGCTCTTTCTCCAAATGTCTGCATGGTTGCCCTCCTCTTTCCCTTTAGCCCACCCTCCCAACCAGGTCTTCCCTGTCCACCCACCCTCCCTCTCCCCCATCTTGCTTTGCTTTTCTCCATAGCACTTGTCATCTGACTGCTCCTTGTGTTTGATTGATTGACTTATTGATAGACCTCCTAATAGGAAGATTGGATAGAAAATAGTATTCAGAGGCATTTTAATGTTGTGTTGGAGTGTTTAGAAAAAAACAGCCAATAAAGACATAGAAAACAAATCAAATGGGGAGGGGTAAAGGGAATTATTAACTCCAGAAAAAAAGAAAAATTGTACAGGAAAGGAGGTATCATCACAGTTCACTACTTGGTTCAATGGTGAAAAATATTATAGAATGTAATGTATTCACTAGTGATTTAGCCTAAGAAATGATATAACCACATCAGGGCAATGAAAGAGGAGACCTGGGAGGGGATTATACATCAGGATATCTACCAATTTCAGTGGTCCCGGGAGATACCCTTCCTGGGTGTCCTCCTGCTTCTGTTGGGATGGATGGCTCTTTGGACTTGCTGCACAACTGAGCTTTTTTCTATGTTAGATTTTCCTTTTACTGGATCCCAAATTTCTCTTCACCTTTTTGACTTTTTTTCTCTTTTTTTAGAGATAGGGTCTCACTATGTTGCCCAGGTTGGTCTCAAATTCCTGGGCTCAAGTGATGCTCCTGCCTTGGCCTCCCAAAGTGCTGAGATTACAGGTATGAGCCGCCATGCCTGGCCCTAAACATTTTTTTTTAATTAGAAAGAAGAATTTTGGAGGCAATTCTTCCTTCTCTTCTGGCTTCCAGGACCATTGTAATTCCAAATCCTTGCTGTACAACTTCTTTTTCTCTAAAAGTTTTTCGGATCTTCCCTTTGTTTTTAATGTTCTAAAATTTTATAATGATGACTCCTTTGTGGATCTTGTTTTCATTCAGTCCCACTTGGGGAGCTACTGCAATCCAGAAAGTCATGTCCTGAGAAATTATCTTGTATGAGTTCTTTGGTAATTTCTCCTTTCAGTGTTTTCTATTCTTTCCTTGTAGAATTTGTGTTAGTCAGATATTGAACTCTGGGACTGATTCTCTAATTTTCCCATTTTCCTTCCAAATTCCATCTTCAGGATTTTTTTCTACTTCCTGGAAGATTCTTTGAATTTATTTTCCAAATATTTTATTAAAATTTTAAATTTAGGCTCTATTGTTTTTAATTTCCAAAAGTACCCTTCCCCCCACTTATATAGCATTCTGTTCTTTTTTCATGAATACAAAATCTGTGGGGTATTAGATGAAAGTATTTGTCTGTTTTATTTGGCTAGACGCATTACTTCTGTTTCCTCTGATCTACTCTTTCACTCTTGCTCTTCCTTCTCCCCTTTCTTCTTTTCTTTATTTCTTTTTTAGTTTGCTTATTTTTATCTCTGCCTTTCATTTTAGGGGCTTTCACTAACTATTTGGGAATCATCGACTGGTTATTAATGTTTAGAGTGAGGCGATAGAAAGCTGATTGAAAGATCTGAGTGCAAGGGGCATGTTTGCTCACTCATGTGTTTTGCTCTGGGTTGATCTGGCAGTACTCTGGCTTATCACAATGTGTAGGATTTTCCCCCAAGGACCTTGAGGTCAGAAAAAACTGCAGGACCTTTTTCAAGGGTCTTTCTTTTTCTCCTAAGCAGTAACTTGAACCTCTGCCTGAAAGGTTGACTTTTAAAAAAATGGTTTTTTGTTTGCTATTTTTAGAGACAGGTTCTTGCTCTGTCACCCTGGTTATAGTGCAGGGGCCCAATCATAGCTCACTGCAGGCTCAAGCTCCTGGGCTCAAACGATCCTCCTGCTTCAGCCTCCCAAAGTGCTGGGACTACAGGTGTGAGCCACTGCACACAGCTGAAATTTGTTTTTTAGTTTTAATTTTTAAAAATGTTTTTAGAGATGGAGTTTTGCTATGTTGCCCAGGCTGGCTGGACTCAACCTCCATGTGCCACATGCCCTGTTCCTAGAAGGTTATCTTATGACTGTCAGCTTTCTTGGGGCTGAGTCATGTAAAGAGACAGTCTTCTTGCTACTCATGTGTCCAGATCTTCCTGGATTTCAACACGGCCCTTCACCTCACCCTCCACAGCTGCCTGGAGCTCCCGTGTCTGGAGGGTCCCTTGTTCCACTCTTCTGCTGAATAAATCTGTCATCTCCTGCCATGGTGGGGAAGGGGGGCTCTCTCAACATAGTCCTAGTTCTGTAAGGAAGAATAGGAGCAGAGATTGGGCAGATGTGGGGGACACTCTTGGCTGTTTAGGCCACCCCCTTCCTCCTTGTCTTGTTCACCTTCTCTGAATGGCCTTGGCGAGCGCTTGGCTTAGACATGAGTAGATGACAGAAGTAATGGGAAGTCTGTCACGAGCTTCTAGAAGAGCTTTTTACTCTTTAAAAGGATTACAAGCTTTGCACAGTGGCAATATCGTAGCCAATGAGGTTTATCCAAGGTGCGATTATTGCTAATTGAAAACTTTTCCCAATACCCCGCCATGACGACTTGTAATCTAGTTACTGCTGTGAAGGGATTTTGTGGATAGAATTAAGTTTACTAATTAGTTGACTTTAAACTAGGGGAGTTACCCTGGATTGGATTATCCAACTGGGCCTAATGCATCATAGGCACTCTTAAAAGCAGAAGGGGCAGGTAGGAGAGATGAGACAGCAGGGGAGGCCAGAGAGAGTCAACCTGTGAGGAGGACAAGACCTGATGTTGCTGGCTTTGAAGATGGAAGAAGGGGTCCACAAGCCAAGAAATGCAGGCAGCCTGCAGCTGGGAAAGACCCCCAGCTGACAGCCAGCAAGCAAATGGGGACCTCAGCCCTACAATTGCATGGAACTGAATTCTGCCAATGTTCTGGGATGTGAATTCATTCCTAGAGCCTACAGATAGGAGCACAACCCTGCCAATGTAACCGGCCCCATGAACAAATTTCAATAACACCTGTATGATTTTTATAATCTTCTCCCTTAACTAACCACTTGAACTTTTGAGTTGTTTCCCAGAAATGATGGATTTTCTGCAAGACAAAGGAGCTGAGATTCTGAAGAACCCAGGGCAGACTGCCTGAGGCCAGGATTCATCAACCCCCTCCACCTGTCTCAAGACACACGGCTCTTCCTTAAAAAGCTCATGATTGGCCGGGTACAGGATTACACACGCCTGTAATCCTAGCACTCTGGGAGGCCGAGGCAGGAGGATTGCTTGAGCTCAGAAGTTCGAGACCAGCCTGAGTAAGATTTAGACCTTGTCTCTACTAAAAATAGAAAAAATTAGTTGGGTGTGGAGGTACACACCTGTAGTCCCAGCTACTTGGGAGGCTGAGGCAGGAGGATTGCTTGAGCCCAGGAGTTTGAGGTTGCTAAGTGCTACGATGACGCCACTGCACTCTAGTCCAGGTGACAGAGCGAGACTCTGTCTCTAAATAAATAAATAAATAAATAGCAAGCCCATGATGTCCATTACTTGGACAGGCAGATTTGAGGCAGCTTCTCCTGTTCTCCTGACAAGACATCTGTCATATTAAAAATTCCTTTTTTCCTTGGCAATCCTCATTACCTCAATAATTGGATCTTTGTGCAATGAGCCACTGGACTTAGACCAAAGCCCCTTGCTGTTTTGGTAACATCAACATCTTAATTTTGGCCTTGTGAGACTCCAAGCAGAGAACCCACTAAGCCACACTGTGCCTGGACTTCTGACGTAAAGAAACTGTGAGATCTCAAATTTTGTGCTGTCTTAAATGCTAAATTTGTAGCAATTTTTTATGACAGCTTAGAAAATGTATACATCTAGGATGTACAGTTCCATGTACGCTTAGACTCGCCTTGCCCTGGCAGCATTCCACTTCAGACATCCAATGTGTCTGTCTTTATACCTGCCTCAAAATCTTCTTTGGTGTCACGGGGTCCTGCTTTGCAAAAGGAGACCAGAACTACCAGGAAGTTAACACCCTGGGGAAATGCCCAGCCAGTGAGGGAGGGGAGCCAGGAGACAGCTGCTTCAGCCTCATACCTCCCAATTTTGGGAGGCATTTGTATACTTCTCGAAAGGTCTGGTGGCATTAAGGCCCCATTTTCCACAGCAGCAACACTCATAATGCACCGTTAGTTTGGATTTTCTTTCTTTCTTGTCTCCTCTTCAATTTTTCACTTTTGCTTCCTACGATTACCTCCCAAATGACTTCCCTGCTCCTGAGTCCCTTGTCAGTCTCTGCTTGGGATTGGCAGGCAACCAGCTGTCTGCTCCATCAGCTCCTCTTGGTTAGACTAGAAAGAGTGACTTACCAGAGGGATAGTACAGTGTCTCACACTGCAACTAGCCTCAAGGACACTGAAAACAGGACTCAGTACCTCTAAGTTTCTCTCTGTCCCTTGTCCTTTCTCTCAATGACCTTACCTTTAGAGAGGATTAAATCTATCCCCCGCATGAGAGAGAAAAATCGCAGAGAAGGATTGTAGTTGATGGCCCTTGGTTTAGTGTCCACGAGTGGTAAAACAGGAGACGGGCACTATCACTGGTTCATCTTGGGTCAGAGTTCTAGCCCTGGATCAAACCATCATGACCGGGTGGCTGTGTCAACGACTCCAGGAATGGTCTATGGGGGCCACCACTGTGTTTCAGGGTATTCCCAGAAACAGCAGAATGATCGGGAGCTGGGGAAACCTTTCCATTAGTTATCCAGACCTATCACCACCCACTCCCCATCCTTTTACTTCTTTAATGATCTTTCTCAGTTTCCTTCATAGGCCTCTCTCCTTTCTCCAGCCAACCTGAACGTGCTGGTGTTCCTGAGAGTCTCATCCTTAATCTTTTTTTCTCTCTCTTCCTCACTCCCAGAGTCATCTTATTCCTTGGTAGACGTTATGGTATTCTCTCCAACATTTGATCCACTTCAAAAATGTAATCTAATCCATGGTAATTCTATCCCCAGAGCAGCAGTTTGTTTGGGATGAATAAACCTAAACCCCATTAGACCAGTGAGATTCAAGAGTTTGCTTAGGTCAGGCGTGGTGGCTCATGCCTGTAATCCCATCATCTTGGGAGGCTGAGGCAGGAGGATCCCTTGAGCCCAGAAAGTTGGAGGCTGCAGTGAGCTATGATCATGCCACTGCACTCCAGCCTGAGTGAGACCTTTTCTCAAAAAAAAAAAAAAAGTTGCTTAGGACTTTTAGGAAAGAGAAATCAATCTTAATGTTGCCTGTTGGGTTGTGATATGCGGGGAGTTAGTTTTAGTTTGAAGTCAGTGGTGGGGACAGCAGAGCAGTGAGACGGAAACATCTCAGGTTCCCAACAACACTGTTGGACCAGGGAATCTACCCATTCTGCCCCACCATTGAACTTCCCGTTTTGTGAGTTGATACATCACCATATTACTTTTTTTTTTTTTTTTTGAGACAAAGTCTCACTTTGTTGCCTTGGCTAGAGTGCCGTGGCGTCAGCCTAGCTCACAGCAAGCTCAAACTCCTGGGCCGGAGAGATCCTTCTGCCTCAGCCTCCTGAATAGCTGGGACTACAGGCATGCGCCACCATGCCCGGCTAATTTTTTTCTACATATTCTTAGTTGGCCAATTAATTTCTTTCTATTTATAGTAGAGAAGAGGTCTCGCTCTTGCTCAGGCTGGTTTCGAACTCCTGACCTTGAGCGATCCGCCCGCCTCGGCCTTCCAGAGTGCTAAGATTACAGGCGTGAGCCACCGCGCCCGGCCCATCGCCGTATTACTTAAGCCAAGTGGAATCAGGTATCTGCAACTTGGAACCGGAAGCATTTTATTAATACTTCATTCACACTTACCACTATAAATTCTCTCAAACTCAACTTTCCCGGACTCCAGACCTACTGACATTCCCCAAACGTGCGGCTCCTCTTCCTGGGTTCCCTATAATTCATTTACTTAAGGCATAAGAATTGAGCGCCTACTATTATACCAAGTTCTGCCTTAGATATTGCAGATGGAGCAGCCAAGGAAAAAAGATTCTGTCATCATGGACCAGTAAATGAGGCAGACTATTAACAAAAATATTTTCTGAATAAATGAAGTAATAAGTAATGCAGTGTGGGAACTTGATCAATATTGAGTGAAAAACTTGCTGTCTATAGACTACCACCCCAGAATTTGGTGGTATTCACTCCACAAATGGCCGTGGGAGCCGAGTGTCAGATCCTGTTCTGGCAGCCCTTGGTGTCTGAAAAGGTAAGACAGACTGGAGCTCCCAGAAGAAAGGTGGGCACATACTGGGGGCTTATTCTGCAGGCCCTGTGCAAAGCGCTTTACGGGAACCATCACATTTATCCTCACGGACTCCAGGAGGTTCTCCAAGGAGAGGCCGCTGGGGACGACAACAGGTCTGCGACTAGGCAGTCTGCACAGTGCAAAGAGCTCGGGAGAGTCAGTCCTGCCCCTGGGGTTCAGGCCTGTCCGCGTGACCTTGTGCAAGTCATGGTCTCCCTGCACCTGCAAGGCCCTTGCCAGGGTCTGTGGGGTCTGACTCCTCGGGCTCTGACTCAGGGTCTGACTCCCGGCGCCCCTTTCCCCAGGTTCAGTGGCCGCCTGGGTGTGTGCGTTGGGGGGGGGGTCTGAGGGACGAGGGACGTGGGCAAATAAGGGTGGTCACTGAGATGGGGGAGGGGGTATCAGCGAAGCCAGTGAGGAGGGATCCGTGCAGACGGAGACCTTGGGCAGAGAACACCATGGACACTTGCTTTCTTCCCCGCCCTGCCCTCTGCTCCCGCGGCCCCGACCTTCTCCTGTGCTCCGGAGGGTCCGCATTCTCCCTCCCGCACCGGGCGCCTCCGCCTCGCTGCCCCAGGGTGAAAGGGACCACCCTCGGCGGACGACGCGCAGAGACCTGGGCCCCTGCTCCCTCGGCCCCCGGAACTCGCGGTTGGCGGGCCTTCCTCTCCAGCCTGCCAGTCCCCCCTCCGCCCGCGACCACTTGGTCCGCGCCGCTGCGTCCTGTGTGTGCCGGGCCCGCCCGCACTGCGGGGGCGGGGCTGGGCGCCGCCCACGCAGCGCTCTGGGCTCGGCGCGGCGTCTCGCTGGGACGCGTGCGGGCTGCGCGGCGCGCGGGAGCCGGGCGGGCGGCCATGGCGCGGCGCGCGGAGAGGTAGCCGGGCCGGCGAGGGGAGCGCAGGGGCCGCCATGGCCCGGCGGCGGCGCCGCGCCTGCATCGCGCTGTTCCTGGTGCTGCTCTTCGCCTTCGGCACTCTCATGGGCCTGCGCACGCTCAAGGCCCCGGACGGACTCCCGGCGCTGGGCCCGGGCCTGGAGCTGGCGCCCTTTGAGCGACGCCCGGAGGGGGCCCCCGCGCCTGCCGCCCGGGCTCCGGCCGCCCCGGCCGCGCCTCCCCCGCCGCCGCCGCCTCCCCGCACAGCGGACCCTGGCAGCTCCCCCGGGCTGGCCCCCGCGGAGGCCGAGCCCGCCCCCGGGCAGAGTCTACGCGTCTACTCGGACCTGCACGCCTTCTACTACTCGTGGTACGGGAGCCCGCGGCGCGAGGGCCACTACATTCACTGGGACCACGTCATGGTACCGCACTGGGACCCCAAGATCTCGGCCAGCTACCCCCGAGGCCGCCACAGCCCCCCAGACGACTTGGGCTCCAGCTTCTACCCGGAGCTGGGGCCCTACAGCTCCCGGGACCCCGACGTGCTGCGGGAGCACATGACCCAGCTCAAGGAGGCCGCCATCGGTGAGCTCCGCCACCCCGGGCGGCCCTGTCCCCTAGCCCCGTCCTTGTCCTTCTTCATTCCCACACCCCAACTCCCGCTGGTCCTGTCACCCGGCCTTTGGTCCCACTCGCCAGCCTGCCTGTCTTCTTAGCCCTTCCATCCCACTCTCATCCTGGGCCCACCACCGGGCACCGCCTTCTCCTTCTGTTCAGCCTCCCAACCTGAGCCCTGCTGACCCCTGACAATTCCAGGGCCCTTCATAGGGCTGAGCTGCTGGGAGTTTGCTCCAGGAAAGGGAGGCAGAGTCTTCAAATGTGCTGCGCTCTAGGTTGGGAGATGGCAAGTGAGCCCTGGGTATCCTGTCCGCTCTGGAACCTGGGGTGGTCTCTGCTCTCACACCAGGCACAGGGGGAAGCAGCAGCTCTTCCTGCTTTTGCTGGCTTCAGAGAGTAAAGTTTGTCCCTGTTGCATGACGGACCCTGCTGTTTGCAGGGGAGTGGGGGTGGGGTTAGGAGCTTTTTATCAAGTTCCCAGCTAGAAGAGAGGTCCCTGGGAGTCTCCTTTGTAGGCCGGGGAGGGAAGGCTCCCTTGTTTCACATGTTGTCACTGAATTTTGCAGTACATTGTAATTTACCTGGAGATGGTTCGTGGGGGGCGGGGAGGATGGAATGACAGAGACAGGAGTGGGAAGTACACAAAGACAAGATAAATAGGACACGGGTTATCCTTTGGGATTTTACAGTCTAGAGGGGAGACAGTCCATACAAATGTTATTTCCCAGGGAAGCACTGAGATGACCTCTCCCCAGAGTTCTTCTCCATGGGGGACATCAGAGGTGCTCCTCTTCTTCAGAGGTAGCAGGTGGGTGTGGCGTTGTCCTCTCGTCCCTTTGTTCTACTACTCGCTGATGTACTGGAAAGCCTGGCTTCTGCCCTGCCTGGTTCCCCAGCCGCTGCGCTTCAGCACCGCTGGCATGGACAGCTCCAGGGCGCAGGCTCTGGGATCCAATCTGCAGGCCTTGAACCTGGCAGGAGCCTTGCTCAAGGCTTTTAGAAACCATTTTGCAGTCAAAGGGATACGTTTGTGAGAAAAAAAAAAAAAACTCTTTTGAGTGGGGTACTGCGTGTCTCTGAAGTGGCCTCTGTGTTGTGTCTCAGGCGTCCTGGTCCTGTCCTGGTACCCACCTGGCATGGCTGATGATAACGGGGAACCCTCAGATGACCTGGTGCCTGCCATTCTGGACACCGCCCATCAGTTCGACATCCAGGTGAGTCTCCAAGAAGAGGTCACGTGATCTCCACCCCATTCTGGAGATTTTCTCTGCCCTGCTCATGGGGTTAGTGCCTCTACGGAAGTTCCTGGCAAGTATGTAGCAAGTCTAGTGTTGGGGGAGGGTTCCACATAAATAGTGCCTGTGTCATTCTTACTCTCTTGAATTCTGAGAAAACTAAATATAGGACAAATGGGAAACTAAATAAATGTCACTTTTATTAAGTAAGAATAGAGGTTAGTTTGGAAACCCTGGTAAACGAGTAGGCAAGAGCCAAGTGGACCTGCAGACTGAACCCTGAACTCAACTCCCTGGTGGGAGGCAGCGTCTCAAGGAGTAGCGCACACCTGCTCTCAGGAGGCTGGCTCCCCTTCAGGAGGAAGGACGGAGCTGAACTAAGCCTGTCATTAATGTCCCCAAATGTACCGATCAAGTCAGTCATTTCCCACTTCTGTGGTGAAGGAAAGAAAACCACAGAGAGAAGCCCCCCTCCCCATTCCCTCTCCCTGCGCCAATCACCTGGAGCTGGCACATGGTTTGGAACCTATTAGCCACCCTGCAATAGCCCGCACATGCCCTGCTGTGTGAGGGGGACAAACTTCTTGTCCCTCTTTTTTGGCCTTGAAGGGCAGTAGCTGTCCCTATCTCTACTGTGCCCACTACCGCCAGGCCTTCTCCTGAACTCAGCCTCTGCTCAGGCTGGGGTTGGAGCATTAGCCTTACACGTTGTGTCCCCTGGACAGACACTCACTTGACCTGTTACTCCTCTGTTTGTGGCAGGTGGCCTTCCACATCCAACCCTACAAGGGCCGGGATGACATCACTGTACATGACAACATCAAGTACATCATTGACACGTAAGGCTGCTCTGGGGGCTGGGATTTTGGTGGGGAAGAAAATGGGGGTGGAGGGGAAGGTCGAGAGACACAAGGGCAGGACGCCTGCATTCCCAGCAGCTGTTTTATGGTAGGAGAAGCTGGACTTAGAGTCAGGCAACCTGGGTTCCAATTCCAGCTCTGGCCTCTTCACCTGTGAGGCTCGTGAGAGTTACATGAGTTAATGTATATGGAAGTGGCTCGTGCAGTGCTTGTACGTCATTTATTCATTCAAAAAGTATTGAGTGCCTGCGTGTGTCCCAGCACTGTCCTACGCCCAGTTATACAGCAGTGGGCAGGCCCAGCAAAAGTTCTGATTTTGTAACATTTACATTCTAGTGTGTGTTGGGGGTGCTGTGGGGCAGACGGTAATTAAAAAGGAAAAATCAAATAGTGATCCATACTATGAAAAAACAATAAAGAATAAGAATCAGCTCTGCAAAAATCTGGAAGTAGAGAGAAAATTCCAAGCAGAGGGCTGGCAGATGCAAAGATGGGACAAGCTTGGCATGACAGCAGAATAGAAAGGCCGGGGGGGAGGAATAGATGGCGTAACAGCAGGAGTGGAGGTAGGCAGGGCCAGGTCAAGTAGGTGGGGTAATGAATGGATTACAGGGAGGTAGGAATGGGAGCCTGGAGACCAGTTAAGTGGCTGTTGCCACAGTCCAGATAAAAGATGCGGGTGGCTCAGCTCAGGGTAGGGAAGTGAGGCTTAGGAATGGCAAGGCTGGGAGGGAGAAGGGAGAGGAGCCAGGTGTTTTTCTTTTTTTTTTTTCCTGAGACAGAATCCCATTCTGTTGCACGGGCTAAAGTGCCATGGCATCAGCCTAGCTCATAGCAACCTCAAACTCCTGGGCTCAGGCGATCCTCCTGCCTCAGCCTCCTGAGTAGCTGGGAGTACAGGCATGCGCCACCATGCCCGGCTATTTTTTTCTATATATTTTTAGTTGTCCAATTAATTTCTTTCTATTTCTAGTAGAGATGGGGTCTCACTCTTGCTCAGGCTGGTCTCGAACTCCTGAGCTCAAATGATCCTCCTGCCTCGGCCTCCCAGAGTGCTAGAATTACAGGCATGAGCCACTGCACCCGGCCAGGAGCCAGGTTTTTGCTTAGAGGGTGATGTGTCCAACCGTAGAGATTGACTGGGTCCCAAACTGTGCTGTGGCATCAAGAAAGATGTCATCCATGGCTGGTCCTACAGCTGTGCTGGTCTCACCCATCTAACTCAGGCTCTTCTCTCTCCTGTCCCTCAGGTATGGCTCCCATGGTGCATTTTACCGCTACAAGAACAGCATGGGCAAGAGCCTTCCGCTCTTTTATATCTACGACTCATACCTGACGTCCCCTGAGGCCTGGGCCCACCTCCTGACACCAAATGGACCCCACTCAGTCCGCAATACCCCCTATGATGGGGTCTTCATAGCGCTGCTGGTGGAGGAGGGCCACACCCACGACATCCTGGCTGCAGGGTTTGATGGCATGTATACCTACTTTGCCTCCAATGGCTTCTCCTTCGGCTCCTCGCATCAGAACTGGAAAGCTGTGAAGAACTTTTGTGATGCCAACAACCTCATGTTCATTCCTAGTGTGGGGCCTGGCTACATAGACACCAGCATCCGGCCCTGGAACAACCACAACACTCGGAACAGGGTCAACGGCAAGTATTATGAGACGGCCCTGCAGGCAGCCCTGACAGTAAGGCCCGAGATCGTCTCCATCACCTCCTTCAACGAGTGGCATGAGGGCACCCAGATTGAGAAGGCCATTCCCAAGAAGACACCAACTCGCCTGTACTTGGACTACCTGCCTCATCAGCCCAGCCTGTACCTGGAGCTGACCCGCCGCTGGGCGGAGCACTTCATCAAAGAGAAGGAGCAGTGGCTGATGTGAAGGGCCTGCAAACGGGGCAATGAGGGGCTAAAGTCCCAGCCTTGCTGGGAGCTGTCACCCTGTGGGGCTCAGCTGAGATTGCAGGCACTCACTTATTCCCAAGTCAGCAGCTGGGTGCTTATGGGTGGGCCATTGAGCCTGTTCCTCAGGCAAGTGGTGCTGGGTGCTCTGCAGTGACAGGAAGCTAGACAGTGTTCCAGAGAGGGAACAGCAGAGGCTGGCAGGCGACTGGACTTAGCCTAGGGCAGCTCCACATCTTCAGAACACTTTCACATAATCCCTTCTAGCTTTGAACTCTGTGGCAGGTTGGTGTCGTGTAGTGGAGTCCCCCAGTCACTGTTTTTGGAAGGGTGTCAGGGTCTGGGCCAGCATGCACTCCCTTCTGCCAGCCTGTGCCCTCTCTTCAGGCCTCCTGCCCACCTCATCTGTCTTCTCTAAGGTAGGGAACCCATATTTGAGACTTTCTGAAAGGGAATTTCTAGGTTTAAGCTCTTCCCAGTAGATTCCCAAACCTAATCAGGACATAATCCTGAGCGTTCGTTCAACACTTGCTAATCGAGCACCTTACTATGTGCTAGGTGCTGCAGAAAACTTGACCAAGGAATGGTTCCTGTCCCCCTGACACTTGCAGGATCCAGCTTCCTTCTTTGGTGTGGCCTTGTAGCTGGTGCCTGGGCACAGTTGTGTTTTTCTTTTTGCAGTTTTGCCTAGTGCTGGGAATTTAGTTCCATTTCCTCTAAAAAAAAAAAAAAAAAATACCTCTGTGCTCCAGAGCTCACTTTTCCCAGATTTGGCTCCAGGGAGAGGACTGGGAGGACACCCCCTCCCTTTAGCTGCCTGAACCGAATGAGACCCACTCTCTAGAGCCATTTTCAGTGCTACTGTGATTTGTATTTATTAAATATGAAGTGGTATTCTCAAGTAAGCATTCCTTTTGCTCTCTTCAAGACCTCACAAATCTGACTTCAGTCAGATTCTGTGACTCACCGACATATGGGCTGGGCTATAGTTTTAGCACAATGAAGAGTGGATTTGCTTAAGAAATTACTAGTTTAAAGGAGATTTTCAGAGGAAACAGTTAACAAACTGGTAGCTTATTTACAAATTAACTAACATGCTAATTACAGGGGCCCTCATTAAAGCAGGCCCCTGGAACACCTTCTTGGCAAGACTCTTAGGATATACTTGAAAATATGTGCACTGGAAACCGCTATACTCAGAAGATTATGGGCTCAAGAATTGGAATTCTGGAAACTGGGGTACAAGAAGGGAGGGGGGAAGTAGACCCCAATGGTCACTGTAAAAACAATGCAGCCCCAGTTAGGTAACTGATCCTAAACCCCACTAGACAGATGAGCAGGCCTGGCCACTGGCTTAATTGGGGAAACCAGGGTAGGCAGAGCTGGACGTTGCCCTGTAGTAATTTATAGAAGGTAGCAACAGAGGCTTCATTTCACAAACACACCATTTTGAAAAATACTAACAAGTATTGTCAAGGCCAGGGGGCAGGGACAGCCATTCTCACACATTGCTGATGGCAGTGTAACTTGAATTCAGTTCTTCTGAAGGTTAATCTCTATCAAGAGCCATAAACATGTTCGTATACTTTGACCTAATATGCCTACCCTAAGGAAATAATTCAAAAGAAGAAAAATAAACCATTTACAAATATGTTTAATAGCAGCATTTTTTATATTAAAGAAAAACAAAGTTCAAATGCCCAACAATTACATTTAACACTCGGTACACATATGAATAAAGATAAAAAGCTGCTAAACTGGATTTAAAGGTATTACAAGTATATAGGTATAATTAACTGTAACTTAGGCTCTCCCCGCCAGGCAATGATGACACACTGCACCACGAGCTCTGCTGGTTCAGAAAAAGTGTTTGCCCTGTGGCTCCACACTCTTT
>CAUYRT010014316.1:0-27938 GCA_963574885.1 Lepilemur ruficaudatus
CGCCTGTAATCCTAGCACTCTGGGAGGCCGAGGCGGGCGGATCGCTCAAGGTCAGGAGTTCGAAACCAGCCTGAGCAAGAGTGAGACCTCGTCTCTACTATAAATAGAAAGAAAGAAATTAATTGGCCAACTAAAGATATATATAGAAAAAATGAGCCGGGCATGGCGGCGCTTGCCTGTAGTCCCAGCTACTTGGGAGGCTGAGGCAGAAGGATTGCTTGAGCCCAGGAGTGTGAGGTTGCTGTGAGCTAGGCTGACACCACGGCACTCACTCTAGCCCGGGCAACAGAGTGAGACTCTGTCTCAAAAAAAAAAAAAAAAAATTTTTTTTTAATTCTTAGGAGGCATATTGTTTAAAGGGAGGATATACAAGGCACATCCTTCAGAAACTCAGAGGGCCTTTTGATTAGATCTTTCTGAGATCTTAACAAAAGGTCTGACAGCTCCACCCTGGATTTTTTCTTTAATTTTTTGTCCTGAGATGTTACTTAATATGCGAATCCTTTGCCCTCCGGAGGTGCCGGGGATGAAGAACAGCTTTATTTTTGAATCTAGCAAGTAAGGGCTGGGTTTATATTTTCTCTGAATTCTCTTAAGACCTGAATAGTCCTTCTTTCGTTAATCTTTCCTTTCTGGTTTTGTTGTAGACAGCTAGAAGCAGCCAGCACTTTCAACTCTTTGCCCACTTCTTAGTTAGACCGTCAAGTTCATTAGGTATGTTTTCTATTTTCCACATTACTGCTGGCGACAGTTTTATAAATGTTCCTCTGCTCCGTGACAGAGGTGTCCGTTCCTCAGTCTTCTGATGGCGTTCACATGATTTCACTTTGCACGCTCACTGACGGCTCCCCGGCAGGTTCCGCCGTGTGTCTCCAGCTCTGTCTGCCACCTGGTCACAAAGCCAGTGCCACCTGTTTTAGCTTTTTGTTAATCACAACAGCCATCTACTTTCACACACCAAATTTCTGTTCCCTTATTTATTGCCACATAGCAAGTCATCACAAACTGGGGGACATAAAAAAACAGCCGCTTACGGATTCTTTGGTCGGGAAGTCGGCACTGGCAGCTCCTCACCTGGGATCTCTCATACCTGTGCAGTCAGGTGTTGCCTGGGTGCAGTCACCTGCAGACTAGGCTGAGCCGATTGTCTCAGACCGCTCGTCCCCATGGGCCACCGGTGGTGGGCAGTGGCTGCTGCCTGGAGGTTCAGCTGCTCCATCGACGGAACTGTCCCCCAGCCTGGTGGTCTCAGGGCAGGCAGACTTCTCCCACAGCTCCTGGCTTCTTCCAGAGTGAGCATCCCGAGGGAACCAGGGGGAAACTGAACAGCCTCGGAACTCACCTGGTGTCACTTCCTCTGCGCCTTACCAGCGAATCACAGGCAAGCTGACCCAGATCCAATGGGAGGGGAAGAGACCCAACTTCTCTATGACAGAAGCAGCAAAGAATTTCCATGCATCTTAAATCTTTGCGCCCGGAGCAGTGTCTGGCACAAGATGGACCTCACTATGTAATTGTCGAGTGAATGAATGGGTGTCCCACGAGTGGCCTGCCAGCCTCGCTCTGTTCTGTTAGTCTCTGCGGTGGCAACGGTCTTAGTACAGTTTGACCCTGTATTAACAAGTCGTGTTCTCATGGGGCTTCCTTGTATTTATAATTATTTTGACGAGTGAGGGTACATCACATTGTGCACGTTATTCCAAAGGGGCTAGGAAGCTATTTTTCTTAAAAGCCATTAAGATGATAGAAAAATATAAAAGGACATTTATGTAATTTTGGAATAGGCAGGGCCTTTGTAACAGCTAAAAAAATAAACTGGGTAAAGTATTTGCCATGTAAGTAGCAGACAACAAACTCGGCAGTGTAATACAAACAAAGTAGGATCTCTCTCCCAGGGCCGCTGTGAGGATCAAATGGAATTAAGCAGCCCAAGTAAATAGTAAGTGATAGATGCTATCCGTGCTATTACAAAGGACAGCTACAAATCATTTTTTTTAAAACGGCTAATAGGAATGGGATATAAATGAGCAATTCATGAAGAAATACAAGTGGTCAAAAAACATATGAAAGGATGTGTAGCGTCACTCCTGATTAAATAATTGAAACGTTAAGTCCACAGTGAGATTTGTTTCCACCTGTCGACGATGAAAAAGGACGATACCATTTCAGTGCTGGCGAAGACGTAGGGAAATGGGTGTTCTGACTCACAGCTGGGGGAGTGGACATTGGCTCAGTATTTAGGAAAGCAGTCTTAAGTATTTGTTAAAACCAGAAATGTGCATGCCCTTTGACCTAGTATTTCCACCTTTACATATACTGGCTTGAATGCACAAAGAAGTAAGTACCAGAATAGCAGGGTTTTTTACTATAGGAATGGTTCAACAAAGTGTGATCTGTCTGCACAGTGGAATGCTGTCTAGTTGCTAAAAAGCAACTAAAAACCCACTTCAAACTGGTGTTGTTCAACAGTCAACTGTACATCCTGACACAAAAATAACTCTAAGATACTTCGTTAAGTGGAAGAGGGAGGGAAAAGCAAGTGGTATGTTGTAGATTCAATTTTTGTTTAAAAATCACTCATTGTGAAAATGAGGACATAATGTCGAAAAGCAAGACAACTTTAGAAGCATGTATAGCAGGAAAACAATTGGTTGCCTTTAAGGTCCGTTATTATAAGGTTGTTTATATATATTAATGACATTTGAGTCTCATGTAATGAATGTCTGTGTGATAATTAGATACAAACCCAAGGGAAAAAAGGTAGCAACAGATAGAGCTGATTGATTTAGAACAATAGAAACTGATTACATCACTTTTCGCTATATCAGGCAGTAATGTGATAATAATCTCTGACTTTAAATTTTAATTTACCTTCTGGGAATTTTGTGGTAGAATAGGCCCACATAAATGGAAAATTTAAATCTCCTTGTGTTTGCTTTTTTTTTTTTCCCCAGTTGCTCTTTCAGAGGATGACAGCTGTAAAGTGACAAGGGTTCCAAACGGAAATGTCTCACCAGTGAATGTTTTCTTCGCTTAGAGTTTTTTTTTATTGTTAGCCCTCCCAGTAAAAATCTTTATCGGGAAAAATTTCCTCCTCTGCAGAAAAGAAGTTTCTTTAGTGCTTTTGCATAGGAGATTAGTGGTTTGTTGTACACAAGAGATGTTTGCATGGAATGTTTTGCATTATCGCACCTCTCCCTGAAAAGGCTGGCAAAAAAGTAGATTCGTGGAACAGTGATATCTGTGACCACTATTTGACTTCAGTTATAAAATGTGGTTTATGTCTACCATTTTCCTGCAGGAGTGTGTGGAGTAATTTCTCCTTTGTTATTTGTTAGCGTCGTAACCTGACTACCTTTCATTTTCCATTTACATCCGAACTTAGTTATTTCCTCCCGTGCATAACATTTGTATTTTTCCAAGTGATTAATTTTATGCAGTTCACTTTTATATAATGACTGGGTTTTTTGTTTTGTTTTGCTTTGTTCTTTTGTCTTACCCTCTTTGCGTATCCTACAGAAGTCCCGGAGGGGATTTGGGAGCCAAAAAGAAAAAGAAGAAACAGAAGAGAAAAAAGGAGAAACCATATTCTGGGGGCACCAAGTCAGACTCCGCATCTGATTCCCAGGAGATTAAAATTCAGCAGTCTTCAAAGGTGAGAGCCGTGTTTTATTTCCACCCGTGCGCCAGTGGGTTCACGCAGCTTAGCGCCCTGGCGCATCAGGTGGGTGAGGGTTTTGCAGTGACCGTGTGCACCCAAGTCACTGAGAGGTACACTGTGCTTTTGTGTGTGTGTGCCTATAGCTCCTGTATTTCCCCGTTTCTAAGCGAATGAGTATTTAGATTATAGTTGTAGAAGAAAGTGTCAGCATGAGCTTGCTAGGTTTTGTTGAAGTTACACTTGGTGATTTGATGACTCTTCATTCAGACGATATTCACATTTTAATTTTTCTGGGTGTCTGTCTAATTACCTGAATAGCCCAACACCATCTGGCTGCAGAGTTCGGCGAGAGAAGCCGTGGGTAAGTCCAACGTTGACTTTGACGCAGACCCGTCTTTGGTGGCCATCCTTCCTTCCACGGCCAAGGGTGGGAAATCTACCTCCTAACATCTTCCCTGAAGAAACACCCGTTTTAGACCGACCCAGAAATTGTCCCGCTGGACCCCATGCGGGGTCTCCAGGAAACACAAAGCCCTCCTGATGCACGAAACTCACAGTGGAAAGGGTAAAATTGGAAGGATAATGGAGTGGAGATGACTTTGGTGACTGCAGCTCCACGTCAGTGATCATGGCAGCGTGGGGTGTCACAGACATGGCTCAGGGTGGCGGCATCAGAGACCGCCTCGCTCCCTTGCTCATGAGTTCTGTGCCTTTGGGCCAGGCGCTGTCCCTCCTTCACCCGGCTTCCTTACCCGTGAAACGTGGATGATGCCTTCTCCCCAACTCACGGGTCACGAGGTTAAAATTTGATCATTTTTATTAAAGAGTTTTACATTATGAGACACTGTGTATATGGCAGTTACTACCATGATGCGAGTTTTGTGGGTTTACATTTTTTTTTCCTTATGCAAAATTAATCTTCCATTGCATGGAGGTGAGCCTGGCAGGCAGTTTTGTTATTGTCGTCGTCACCTGTTTCACACAAAAGGACCAGGAATCACTGAGAAGGAAAACTCCTTACCCCAATTTTATCCTGACTGATGATGGGGAGAGAAGAAAGTGGAGTCTTCCTCCCTAGGTTTTCAATTTGATTTTCAGGTAATAAATATTCTATCCACTAGACATAATTTTCCAAGGTAACTCGTAGGAGGATGCCACCGTAAGCTTGCAAAATACTCTTCCGGTTTCTCGGTGTTGCTTCATCAGATAAACGCAGCGTCCCTTGTCTGCAGCGTGGGCATCTCCCTTTGCTTCTGCCATCACCGTCGGCTTCTGCCCGTCCCTTCTGCCCTGTGGATTTCAAGCCTTTCTCCTACCTCTGGTCACTTACAAGAAGCTAGAGCAAATAATCCAAAACTATAATGAATTGGAAGAAAAGTACGTTGTTAAATGTGTATGTCGTTAAGATACGAGCCTTATGATTTTGATCCAAATCAAAATGTAAGATAAACATCTTACATATCTAACAGAGGAAAACTAACAGGGAAAAAGAAAAACAGCCTACAGACGCTGTGGCAATCCTGGGTTATGCCGTTAGACTTCTAAGCGGAGACATTAAGACTTCCCCCTGCCCCCAGTTAGACTTCAGGACTTTGCTTCCTTGCGTCATTTTAGGGTCAAGAACCCTAAGAAAACCCAGCGAAAAATGCAACCACAGGACAACCTGTATTAAATAAATGCTGTTCTGTTCTGTGTCTGATGGGTAAGCTTCCCAGGTTAAACCTATTTGCTCCCGACCACAGATTTCAGAGTCCAAGTTGAAAGTAAGTCCAAAGTCACTGGTGACAAACCGCTGAGGGTCGATTGTACCTTTTGCTGGTGTCCATGGTGTGTTGATGTACAACAAAACCAAAGGGCTCTGATGTGTCTCATGGCTGCTTCTGAATTGCAGCAAAGAACAGTGTTTGCAAAATTCTGCAACTTCTCAGTCATTTCGCACATTGAAAAAAGTCACTGATGTCCACATTCAGTCCCCTGCACTGCCCTCTCGTGTCAAGGACCGTCTCACGTTCTGTGGATGATCACATTACTTGAGGAATTTAAAGAAAAAGAGCCAGGGAATCTTCAAGTGAGGACAGGAGCGTTGGCTTTGAGAAAGGAACTTTAGAGTTTAAAGGCATTGTTCATTTCACAGACTGAGAACGTGGTTTACCTAAAAAGGAGGCTTAGTTTCCAACACTTGGGTTGGGGACAACAGGTGTGGTTGTCAAGGATCTGAATTTTCGGAGGAAACTGCTCTTCCTTCTGGCTGTAGGATCATGAGTATCTAGAGAAGGGCACAGGGTATCCACGAGGAAGGGGCTTAGTTAGCGGCTTCCTTTCTTGATCATTTCCTTTCCAGCTCAGCATTAAGTTCAGATATCTGTCTTTTTTTTTTTTTTTCTTTTAAATGAACGACAGTTTCCCCCATCTGCCTGGTTTCTGTTCTAGAAGTTGTCCCTCGTCCCCACATTGCTTCTGCAGAGCCTTTTCCCTGATGGTGCACCCGGGGCTCGTGGCTGCCTGGCTGCTGTGTGACAGTCATGCATGCATCCCACGTCACTCCTTTGGCCTCTCCCCCAAGAGGGGGGATGCCGGGGACCACTCGCAGGTGGATGGGAAACGGAAGCAGAGAGCACTTCGCTTCGATTTCCTCACATTCCCCAGACGAACTGTAGGATGTCTTCGTCTTTAACGGAACATGAGTGCTTGTGTCTTCGTATGTCACGCACTTGCGCCCATGGCCTTGGCCAGCTGTGGAGGAGGATTGCTAGTTTTTAGGTACACAGTCTCCCAGGCAGATACATGGGCATCTGCCCCAAGGTTAAGGGCACAGAAGCTTTCTCACGGTTTGGTCTCTGTGTTTGCTCCTGCAGAATCCCAGCCTCCCCATGCAGAAGTTGCAGCACATCCAGAGGGCAATGGAGCTGTTATACGCCTGCCACGGCCCCGCCAGGAACATCGATGAGGCTGCAAAGCACAGATACCAGTTCTGGGACACGCAGCCGGTACCCAAACTAGGTAAGCTTCCTGCGTTTTTTTTTTTTGTCCTAGAAACAAAACTGGAAGAACAAATAAAAATCACAAAAGAGACTTTACTTCATGCATATTGTTCGTTCCATACCACAGATTTGAAGTGTATACAAAAGTAGTGTTTTTCTTTTTAAATGTAGATATTAGGTAGTGACACTGGCTTTTGATAACAGTGATTTTAGTCCGTTTCCTATCCCTCTGATAACACCCAATTTCCCCATCCTTATGAGAGTCTTAAAAATGTATATAAAAGAGGGCTCATTCTTTCCTTCGGGGTTTCATGGAGTTGTTTTTCCTGTGTGTATATATAAATAAATTTTTAGCAGCTTCACTCCTCAGTTATTCCAAAAGACTCAAAAAATTTGCTCGATTCTATGTTACTGAAATGGCAAGTTTTGAACTATTTATCAATAGGATTCTGAACGCTCACCAGTGGTGTTAATTAGTATCCGTTAAGTATCGCCAGTGTCATTCCTGAGTACGAACTCTGTAATGTTCCAGTATTGTAAGGGAATTAAGACGCCTCGAGACGGCCTTTGAAGGGTCCTGGCTCCTCTAGGAAACGGCCACAGGCCCCTTCTCCTGGCGCTCTGCCTGCTTCCTCACATTGCGCTTGGACTGTTACCGGTGAAGTTGCCAGAATCATACTTTCATCATTCCTCTTTCACGCTGGACCAAAAAAGATGATACAAATGCCATAAAAATGTTCAGAAATGTACTACAACCTACACCTGCTGCTTTGTATTACATGCATATGAAGATAGAGTATCATATAATTATTTTTACTTTTTTCTTTCTTGATCAGGTTCCAGAGTCTGTGTCATATGAAGGGTTAATGGCCATCCACAACCCTTGATTACTCAGCTGTATGTAAATACTCTGTTTTGTCAAATATAAATCAGGGCGCAGTCCTTCTCTGCACCCTTGAATACTGGTTCTCAAACTTTTTTAAAGCTACCGTTTCTCTGCCACCCTTTCCCACCCCAAACAACTTAAAAAGAATGTTCTTCTGAATGTGAAAGAAAAAGAGGGAAATGATCTTAGCTTGCGGTTTTTCTTCTTCAGGCTCCAGAAATGTCTGTAGTAGTGGAGGAAGGCTCTCTAGGATGAACCGACAGGGTATTCAGTGACACTGAATTGAGTGACCATTAGCCAGAGGGCTCTCGATACATCGATCTAAATGCATCGGGGTTAGCCCAGCACTGCTCGGAGACCTGCAGGTCCGCTCTGCGCAGAAGAAAGCCACTTTCAGCCAGCACAAAACCCCAGGGCATCTCTTCGGGAAGATGGCAGGAGCTCCCAAGCTGTAGCCCTTCCCCACCTTGCGTGGTTCTCCGGTCCTTGCGTTCTTGGTAGGCAGCTCAATGCAGTCGAAGCCAGAGCAGGTCGGGGAGGCCAGGTTGGTGGAGGGACAGTGAGCCTGAAGTCAGGGAAAACATCGGGAAGTCAGGGGGACTCTGTCTCTCCATGCCTGCCCATGCCAAGGGGTGTCCCAGCTCGGTCCAGACACACCCATCTGTTCAGAGCACCTGCAGGGATTGTCCCGGGAATGCTCTGTGAGAGCCATGGGCTAGGCAGTGGCCACAGGGACTCTGCTGGGAGTGACTGGGAATTTGTCCACTTGGGCTGACTCGAGGAAGCCCTGGGTGTCTGGTGGAGATGAACTGGTACACTGGGGACAAGCGTAACCAAGTTAGGGATTAGAAGGAAGAGAAAATGGAACCCCCTGGAGCTGGTGCAAACCCTGACACTTCTACCTGCAGGAGGGTCCTGTGATGGAGGAGCCAGGCCTTGAGGGTCCTTCATGCAGCAGGTGTTTGTTGAGTGTCATTAAGTGCCAGGCACAGTGCGGGGTCCACGCCATACCCGGGACACAGCAGTGGGAAAGTAGGAGAGAAGGCAGCCAGGCAGGGGGTGGCGGGAGGACACGCTTGAGGTCGCACAAAGCTTTAGTCACGGAAAGAGGCTGTGAGAAAGCCGTGTGTGAGCTTCCCTCTGAGAATTTCAGGGGGCCTCCAGTAGAGGGAAGGTGCCAGAAAGGCCCCGAGCTGGGGCGAGGCAGGCAGTGGCCACGCACAGAGCCCAGGTTCTATTCCCACCACTTTGGGAAGCTCTGCAGAGAATGAACTGGAAAAAGGCATCGTGGTAGAAATTGCGAGAGACCCTGATGGCCTGGACTGAGCCGCTAGCAGTATAGACGGGGAGAAGTAACCAGCCTTGAAATTGATTGTAGGTTTTGCTGGGAGGGGGCAGAGGTCACTGCAGCCCTTCCCCCAACCCCTTCCCCGGTTCGTGGCAGTGCAGAGTAAGAAGAGAACATCCTCAGGCTGTCGTTTCAAACCCACACCGCTTACGGTGGCGTCTGTGACAAATCTGCCTTGTGAAGGTTGAGACTCAGAACTCACCATCAGTTCGTAACGTCATGCCTGTCACTGGAGGACGAAGGATTTTCCCTTTTCTTTAACTGGTGAATTAGTTTCTCTCTGAAGCAGAAAGAATACCTTTGCTATTAACTGAATATTTTTTAAAGACTTAGTAATATGAAATAGAGAAAAAATAGTTTATACCTAACACTGTTGTAATATTCAGTGAATGAATGTTCTACTTGGGAAAATGTTTTCTTACACCTGTAGCTCTGAATCCGTCAAGGTGAGAGGAAGGTGAAGTCGTGGCATTTCACACCCCTGCCCAGCTTTCCTGCTTCAGTCCAGAAGTGGCTGAAGTGACAGCGTCTTATTAAAGATTGTATTAAGCCCAGGGGCCCTAAGTCCGATTCTGTTTACATCGCTGACCGTTCTGGACTGTCAGGATGCTTTGTAAGTTAATGGATATGTTTTCTCCTTTTTGTCTTTCTCTCTCTCTCTCTCCCTGCCTAGATGAGGTCGTAACATCTCACGGTGCGATTGAACCAGACAAGGACAACGTGCGCCAAGAGCCGTATTCTCTGCCACAGGGTTTTATGTGGGACACTTTAGACTTGGGCAATGCCGAAGTGGTGAGTACAACTCTTGAATCCGACGCCCGCGCTCACAGATACGCCTGAGAGTTGGTTCTGAGCACCACAGGTAGGACGCTGGTTTTATCTCGTAGCTCAAGGAGCTGTACACGTTGTTGAACGAGAACTACGTGGAGGACGATGACAACATGTTCCGCTTTGACTACTCGCCCGAGTTCCTGCTCTGGTAGGTCGCGCGGTCGCCAGTGCCGCGGACGGCGGGGGCGGGGCTGGGGGCGCCTGTCTCTGTCTGTCCCCACGTTCTTGGATGGTGACCGACGCCCGTCTCTCTTGTCCGCCCTGACTGCAGGGCCCTGCGTCCCCCAGGCTGGCTCCTCCAGTGGCACTGTGGGGTCAGAGTGTCTTCCAATAAGAAGCTGGTGGGGTTCATAAGCGCCATCCCGGCCCACATTCGGATTTATGACAGGTACGCGTCAAAGCTTGTCCACGCCGGCTTCTGTGTGTCTCTTTTCCAAGAATTGCACTTAGAAAAGGCTTTTTAAAATCACCTGATGCGAGCGGCCGTTTGTGGGGCCAGTTGTACGTGTGTGGGGGGGACAGGCTGTAGGGGGACTCTGATCAGTTTTGCTGGGAACCTAAAACTGCCCTACACAAGTTTATTAATTAGTAAAGAAAAAAATCTTGAACAGTGAACCCAATGAAAAGGACAGTGATCTCTCTCTCTCTGTTTCTCTATCTCTTTTTCTCTCTCAATTTCATATGTGTACACACCATATATTATGCACATATACATAGATGTGTGTATATGTTATGTCTCAGAATAAACAAAGCCATAAACGGGTATTTCAGGTTTATTTCTAGAAAAAAATTACTTCAGAAAAATTTTAGAAGGGATAAAAACTTGCTCTCCATAGCATAAATATGTTGCATTTTTCCTCTGATCTCCAGCCCAGGAAGTCAAAGATCTAATGCCTAATAGGTCTGTTTACTTTCCTGTGTATCAAGCTAGCTTGTTTACTGCTAAAAGCATCTGATCTCAAGCAATACCATGCCCCAAGTGAAACGCCTGCTGACCTGGAAGCAGAGCCAGGAACAGGCTTTGAGGTCTGGTCAAGGCCCCTCACAGCAATCGTGGGGATTTGTGTCATACTCCGAAGCAACATCTTAACAGATCCTATGCCGCACTGACCCACTCATTACCATAATTACGTATATTACAGGAAAAACAGATAGAGAAACTTTAAGGGGCACATCTGATCCGGTTTCCAAATTGAAAACTTGCAAAAGACCAAAGTCCTAAAATGTATTTAGAACAAGAAGGTTTGGAGCCTCCGTGGCCTAGAGTTACGATCGTTTTAGCGGGGGAATAGTGTTTTGATCCGAATTTGCAAAATGTCTAAATGGTAGACATTGTGTACCATTGTCTACCATGTCTAAATATTTGCCTAAATATTTTGTTAAAGGACATCTTTCACATTCCTAAGTCTTCGCAATTTTATGGGTGTCGTCCTGTTTTTTAAAATGTGTATATCTTGTATGGGCTCTGATTTTCAACATCTTTATTTCTTAGTGTGAAGAAGATGGTAGAAATCAATTTTCTTTGTGTCCATAAGAAGCTGAGATCAAAGCGGGTGGCCCCAGTGTTAATCCGAGAGATAACTAGAAGAGTGAACTTGGAAGGAATCTTTCAGGCCGTGTACACCGCCGGAGTCATTCTTCCCAAGCCGGTGGCCACGTGCAGGTAACAGCCCCGCATCCCTACCTCGGGTCTCTCCTTTACCAACGGTGTTGAGCCTCACTGCCTTTTGCCAGAAGTAGTACTGTGCTCACGTGTAACTCGGGGGCGTATTGCCTTACTCCTGATTACGTAATTTGTTGGTAGCTGCAGAGAACCTAAAACCACCGAGTCCAGTATTCTTTCCAGTATCTCATCCAGCCACTTGGTGATTTAAAAAAAATTTATAACATTTTCCTGCTGATGATGGTGGATCTAGACTTGTGTTTCTAGTCCTTGTAATAGACTAGTGCTGTCTCCGCACGGGGAGCCCTATGACACTGTGACCTTGACATGTCCAATGTCGTACCATGTCCTTCTGCCCAGCGCTCAGTTTTCTGCCATGCTTTGCAGTGCTGCCAAGCTGCTGCCAAAGCCTGATAAACAGCAGCCGGAAGGCCGCCGGTGCACTTGTATGCTCAGAGTGAGAGAAAGGCTTAAGCTTTGTTTTTATAATTTCATCTACTCTAATGAGGCCTTCAAAGGTTATTTCAGTGAGAAAATGGTCGGATTGCCACTGGACTCACCTGCTTCTAAAACCTCAGAGCTTATCTCTGTCCACTGATTTTATTGACTTAAAAAGGATGAAATAATTTTAAACATAGTATAAACAGTAACACTGTAAAATGACTATATCCTATTAAATTACTACATTTGTAAATAAACAGAATAAAAGACTTCACAGGTATATTTTAATGCAAATCGTTTATCCCAGTACCCAAACTGGAATCACTTCAGAAATTCAAGCTAGTTGAATTCAAAAAGTTGTTTTCTTTGGTTTGTATTCTGTAAAAGTGAAGGCTACTCATTGAGGGGAAGGGTTTTCATGTTTTTAAGCTTTTTGCTTTGCCTTTTGTAGAATCAACGATGACCATTAAATACTTGCAAAGCTGGGCATGATTAATGTTTCTTCTGTGATTTTTTAAGATTCCTCTTCAGAGAAAGAGATGAAAGGTCACAAACTCTAAAGGAACATAACTAGGGATGCAAGAGATAAAAAATTGACTAGTAAAATTATTGCACAGGAGAAAGACTGGCATCCAAAACTGTGCCAGGCACAACATAAGTATTCAGTAAATGCTTATGTAACAGCTGGGCCTAGACAAAGAGTGAAAACTTGTAGAGTTAGAGATCAATTAGATTTTAAAACCTTTATTGTATTCCAGATACTGGCATCGATCACTAAACCCCAGAAAATTGGTAGAAGTGAAATTTTCTCACTTGAGTAGAAATATGACTTTACAGAGAACAATGAAGCTATACAGACTTCCAGATGTAAGTAAGAACGACCTGCAGTTTTTTGAAGCTGTAACAACTGAAGCTTTTCATGCAGAAGAGAATTATTTGCAGGAGTCTAAAAACTGACTCGTGTGTCCAGGGAAGTGAGTATGTAGCTAACGGGACTGCATAGAACTCAGGAGCTAGGGACAGTAGGGAGTTCGTTTGGAAATACCAAGTTTGTTTTTGTTTTTGTTTTTTTTAAGGCTTTTAAAGTTCTTCATTTTGTAGTTGGATGAGATTGAAACTTGAGACAAATAAGCTTTGAAATTTGAAGTCTTTATGATGTGTTAAGAGGGGAGAAAATTTCAGGGTGCTGCTGGTTTCTTAACACACTGGAACTAAGGAATCAAGTTGAGAGGAGAGACCCAGGCAGAGGAAATAATGTCTCATTAAATTACCGTCTTTTCAAACTGGCAAATTCCCAATATGAAAAGTTGTCATCTTAATAAGGAGAACTTAAATGTGCTTTCTTGTTTTGGCTTCGTTTTGGGCTTGGATGGTGTTGTAGTTATCTCATGCTGCGTAACAAGTCACTACAAACTGAGCAGCCCGAAACATTTATGATCACACGGGTTCTGGGAGTCAGGAATCAAGGCACAGCTTAGCTGAGTTCTCTGCTTCAGGTCTCTTGTGAAGCTGCCACCGAGATGTCAGCCAGGGCCGGGGTCTCGCCTGAAACTTGACGGGGAAGGGTCTACTTCCGAGCTTATGCGGTTGTTGGCAGGATGGGTTCCTTGCTGGCTGGTGGACCAGGGGCCTCAGTTCTGTGCCAAGTGGGCTTCTCCATAGGGCGGCTCACAGCATGGCAGCTTGTTCATCAAAGCCAGTGAGAGGGAGAGTCGAGAGAATCTGCTAGCCAGGTGCAAGTCAGAGCCTTATGTAAGCAATTCATGAAAGCGACATCCAGTCACCACTGCCATTTCTGTGAGTTAGAAGCAAATCACAGGGCCCACCCATGTGCAGCAGGAGCAGGTCACACAAGGCGTTGACTCCAGGAGGTGGGATCGCCGAGAGCCGTCTTAGAATCTGTCTGCCACAGGTGGCATTTTTTGTTTCAAGTATTGCTCCATGCAGATTGAAATAGAAACTTCAAGCATGCCTGCTTTTTTCACTATGGGGTAATGATATCTAGGTCTCCCCAAATTTCAGTTTCTTGAACCTAAAGCAGTCTAGCTTATGTGTAAAGAAAACACCCACTTTGCAAGTAGGTTGCCTAACATGGAATGAAGAATGAGGAGTTTTCGAACCTGTCACTGGTTTACTCAGGATGGTTTTCTAAGGTGCTAAAAGCATTTTTGACTTGACTCTGTCTATCATGGATAAGAAAGTTTTGGGAAGTTGGTAAGATGCTAAATCACTGGTGAGGCATTGGTTGTGAAACCACACTTCAGCATCTTACTTACAGTTAACCCAGCTTCCTCGTGTAGCAGTCCTATTCCAGTCGTGGTGTCGTAGTGACTGCCTTTTGTTCCCCCAGTGAACTGAAGTTTATAAAGTGCTTTCACATATATTGTTGTTCAGTATATTCTCACAACAACCTTTTGAAGTTAGTACTTTTTATCCCCATTATACAGATGAAAAAACTGAGGCTCATGAAGGTTGGCACTTAGGTGAGGACATATCACTAAGAAGTGGAGACTTGGGCTGCAAGCCCCGGACTTCTGTGTTTCCTCTGTTTTATCCCTTTGTTTCAGCTGTCCCCCCAGCCCAGCCCCTGCTCACTGTGCCTCAGTGCCACCGAGTTTCCCTCTGTGCAGTCACTACAGCATGGGTTAAGACAGAAAAGGACGATTGTCAGGGTCCCACCGGCTCTCACTGGCTTGATCCAGTCCCTCTCCCCACTTTGAGTCGTAGAAAAGGAAAGGAAAATAAAGAGTAAATTAATAGGAAAAAAGAGAAATGAATGTACAGATATTAGGAAATCAGAAGGTACCAACAATCTCCTGGGTGTCTGCCTCGTGAATTAAAAGCTGGACGAGGTAGCATATATGAGACCTTCTCTTTCTGCCTGGAGTGCAGTGGTGTGATCATAGCTCACTGCAGCCTCCAGTTCCTGGGCTCAAGCGATCTTCCTGCCTCAGCCTCCCAGGTAAATGGGACTGCAGGTGCCCTACCATGCCTAGCTAATTTTTTTTAATTTGTTTTGTAGAGGTGAATCTTGCCATGTTGCCCAGGCTGGCCTCCAACTCCTGAATTCAAGTGATCCTTGAAGCTTGGCCTCCTGAGTTGCTGAGATTATGGGCATGAGCCACTGCACCTGGCAGTTTTTTTTTTTTGTTTTTTTTTTTTGGTGTTCAGTCTACCACCAACATCCTAGCATTGTGCTGAAAGAAGGACATGTTCTAAGGCACATAAGGTGTTCTATATTTAGTTCTATATTATGTGATTTTTATAGTGTTTAACATTCTGCTCCTTTTTTAATCCTATAAATAACCATAATCATTGCTTACATCTCCACTCTGGAATCTTGGTTCTAAAACAGTTCACGCCACAGACTTTGACAGATAACGCTACTTCTGTTTTTTCATAAGCCTCTAAACTTTATTTCCCCATGCACTTGTAAACAGATTTTACACAGATTTCAACAAACAGAGTCTCCAACAAATAATGGATATCAGTCGGGCCCCACGGGAAAGGATATCCGATTCAAGACACGGAGTTTGCTAATGAAACTTAAGATTTTCTCACTTACTGGAAATGTTTCTTTGCTTTTTATTGAACTCTCAGAAAACACGAGCACTCCGCTCTGGCTGTACGCAAGCTCACCACTTTTATCTAAGCCTAACAGTCTCCCCACTTCTTCCTGAAAACAATAGCTATGTTTTGAGTGTTTATTTCATGTTTTAAAAATTATTTCATTCTTTTGTGGATTTTTTTTAGCCATAGCTAGTCAGCAAAAGTACATATTCTTCCCGTTTTCTAGGACTTTATATATAGAGAGCTGACATACTCCAGTGTTTTCTCTCCTTTAATGCTTCTGTAAAAACTCGTTTGAAATGCTTATAAATTGCCAAGTTTATGATACTTTCTACCTGTTCGCCCAAACATACTGTCGCACTGAGTCTTCCTTGTTTAAATTCTTATTTTTCTGACCTTCAGAGACCTAAGATAGCAATTCCCAAAGTGTGGGGCCCAGGGACCCCCAGAAGTCCCCGAGATCTTTGAATCAGTGACGTCAACACTACTTTCATAACGACACTGAAATATAATTTGCATGTGTCACTTTTATTTTCTTATGAGGGTACTATGAAGCCTCCCAGAGATTATGCGGAATGTGTACTTCTGAATTCTTTTGCTCTAAAATGTTCTCAGTTTTAATTTCTAATATGAGATGTATGGATAATATAACCCACATAAGCAAAGCTCTTTGGGGCGCTCAGTGATTTTACTAAGAGTGTAAAGGGGTCCCGAGACAGAAACACTTGAGATCTGCTGCTTTCAGAATGTCTACGGGGCTTAAAGGTGTGTGGTTTTTAGTGATTTCACTGAAATTCGATATTCAGTGAATGAGAGTTTTGCTCCAGAAGAATATTTTGCTCTAGACAGAAGTTGGCGAACTTATTTTTCATTTCTGAATATTCCCTATTAACAGATACCATATATCCTGTTGCTTTCATTAATTAATCTAATGGCTTGATATTGTTGGTTGTTACTGAACCAGTAACACAATTAAAAAACATTAAGATATTGGGAAAGGCTACTTAAATTTATCAATTAAATCTGCCTCACAGCAGAAAATACTTTTTAAAATGACTACAGTATATATTTTGTATGATTCTTGTCTTCCTACTAGCATTTAGAAATGCATATTTATTTCATTTATTTCCAACTGGGACCTGGATATTTCCTCAGCTGTGAGAATCACAAAAAGACTGAAAATATGAGTTGTCTATTAAATATTAAGGACTTAAATTCTCAAAATTGAGATTACTAGGTGGTATTTCATCTGCGCAGAATGTATTCAGGGAAGAAAAAAAGATTATTGGATGGTGTTTTAGCTACAGTACTACATCTTTATAGGTTACATAAATCATAATAGAATGGCTCGTAGTGGATATTCAGCTTAGGACTGTTGGGTGTGTGACTGCAAAGCCCACATCTCCCGTCGCCCTGCCCTGACATTGGTCGGTAATCAATCAATGATGTCTGTCACCGAACCTTAGAAACCTCAGCTCAGCTGCTAGCGGTTGACCAGAGCTGGCGCTCAAGATGAGGCCCGTTTTCCCTCTTGGACTTCTACCTGGGTGCATGCAGGAATTATAATGAATGGTCTGATTCTGGGGAAATTTTTTTGAAGTATTTAGAAATCATTTAGGACAGAAGGTAGAGTAAGGAATAGTTATATACAAGTTATTCATCTCTTAAAATGTATCCGGTATTTCTCCAAGGAAAAATAAATCAGGTTCACTGGAAAACATGAATTTGTATTTTTCAGATTTTAATTTTTGGTTTGTTGGGTTTCTCCTAGTCTCAAGGCCCTGGTGTCTGGACAGTTCTAGAAAGCCGAGTGATGTCAGGACCTGTTTTGAGGACAAGCAGTTGGACATATTCAAGCGGGGACCTGTCCTGAACTTTAGGCTTTTTATTCTTATATCCTACCTTTACAGTTATAAAGCTCTGGAGTGGTTATTAAAACGCTGATGCTGGTTACGTTTAATAAAAAGACACGGCATGAGAGGCCAGGCCCCGTCCGTGGCAGTCATTTGCCTTTAGAAATACGTGGCTGTTCAGTGCTCGCCTTCCCTCCTGCTCAGGGTGATTTATTCTCAAGAGAACAGAATCACTACACCCATGTCATGGGCTAATGAACTAAAAACAAGTTTCTCCGACTGTGTTTTCAAAACATCAGACTTGGCACAACAGGGTTTAAAGTTTAAAGCACAACAGGGTCGTCCCTCAGTATCTGTGAGGGGTTGGTTCCAGGACTCCCCCCCCCCCCCAGATACCAGAATCCACGGATGCCTAAGTCCCCTACATAAAATGCCATAGTTTTTCCATGTAAGTTACAGGCACATCCTCTCGTATGCTTGGAATCATCTCTAGATTACTTATGATACCTAAGAAGGTATACATGCTGTGTAAATAGTGGTCGTATTATTAATATTTAGGGAATAAGGACAAGGAAAAAATGTCTGTGCATGTTCAGTACAGATGCAACCATGCCTTTTTCCTAAATATTTTTGATCTGCGCTCGGTTGAATCTACAGATGCAGAACCTGCAGATATAGGGGCTGACTGTACTCCAGAAGCCATGCTAAGACTGGGATGCCCTGTCACGTAGACTGTTTGAATTCTTGGCATTGGTACAGAAATCAGTTCAGAGTGTTCTCTTTGATTTTATCTGGGCCACAGGCAATACCGATCTAAGACGGGCTGCACAGAGTCAGGAAGCTGCAACACATCGTCTAGCCTGTATTTTAACCCAGCACTTCTCAAACTTCAACGTGCCCGTGAATCCCCGGGGAGTCTTGTGCGATTGCGGATTCCGGTTCACTAGGTTTGGGGCGGGCCGAGGGTCTGTGGTTCTGACAAGCTCCCTTGTGGTGCTGAGACCGCTGGGCTGTGGCCCCCACTCTGAGCGCAGAGTAGCTTTCCTCCTCCCACGTGTCAACCTCTGGATTTGTTTTGTTTTCCTTCTGACAAGGTGACAAAGACGTCAGGTTTGAGACCGATGGAACCAAAAGATATCAAAGCAGTTCGAGAATTAAGCAACAGTTACCTGAAGCAGTTCCATCTAGCTCCTGTGATGGGTGAAGAGGAAGTAGCCCACTGGTTCCTGCCCCGGGAGCACATCATCGACACGTTTGTAGTGGAGGTAAAGATAAGGGGACGTGCGTGCGACCTCTCCTTGAGGCACCCTGTGTGCGCCGGTGTCCAGCAGAAGTGTCTGCGCGTACTTCTTCCATTTGATCACAGAGCATTGCAAAGATGTGGACTTCAGTGTGGAGAGTTAATAAAATTAATAATTCATAATGTTTTATCAAGGACATGCTTATGTGAAACTGACTTTGTTTTTAACGGTGAGGGTATAGTGTTGAAGAATATGGGGACCACTGCAGTATGCTTTGGTCCCACCGACCTCCTTTGTGCTAAGGCACCGGCGGCTTTGACTACCGTTTCTTTTGTTCCATCAGTGCCCATGTCAACATGGTGAACAAGGCAGATAACTTCTCAGTGTTATTATGGAAACAGTTTTGACCTCACAGATTTCTGAAAGGGTCTCAGGTACCCCCAGGGTTCACAGACTACATTTTGAGAACTGCTGCCCGGGGCATGTACTCAGAACTGTCTTTCACGTTGCTGGAATTGTGAGATAGCTCACCAGAATAGCTCCCTGGCCTCCTACGAGAGTTCCTGTTTCTTTACGTCTTTGCTAACAAATGAGTATTACCAGACTTTAAATGTAGGCCCATCTGATGAGTATGAAACAGTATCTTGTTTTTAATTTATATTTCCTCATTACTAATGAGTTTGAATATCTCATAAATCTGTTGGCCATTTTTATTTCTTCTTGTATGCATTTGCTGTTCATATAGCTTGGCTGTTTTTCTTTTTGACTGTAGTCTTCTTATTGATTTATGGAAGTTTTTCTATATGCTGAATACTAGTATGTTATGTTATATTTTATTTCTGGGTCCGATATTCTATTCCATTCATCTTTCTTTCTGTCCTTCCACTCATACCACACTGACTTGATTACTATAGCTATACAGTAAGCCTTAATATTGGGTAGAATAATTCCTCCCGTTTTATTGTTATTTGTCAAGATTGTTTTAGCTAATCTATTGTCTTTGCCTTTCCATGTAAATTTTATTTTTATTTTTAATTTTGAGACAGAGTCTCACTCTTGCTGGGGTTAGAGTGCCGTGGCATCAGCCCAGCTCACAGCAACCTCAAACTCCTGGGCTCAGGCGATCCTCCTGCCTCAGCCTTCTGAGTAGCTGGGACTACAGGCATGCGCCACCATGCCCGGCTAATTTTTTCTGTTTTTTAGTAGAGACGGTGTCTCACTCTTGCTCAGGCTGGTCTTGAACTCCTGAGCTCAAAGGATCTGCCCACCTTGGCCTCCCAGAGTGCTAGGATTACAGGCGTGAGCCACCATGCCTGGCCCTCCATGTAAATTTTAGAATAAGCTTGTCTTTGTCTACAAAATACCTTGCTGGCATTTTAATAGGAATTATGTTAAACTATAGATTAATTTGGGGAGAATTGAAAAGTCTTCCAATCCATGTACGTGCTATGTATGTCTCTACATTTATTTAAGTCTGTTAACATTTCTTTTATCAGCATTCTACAACAACGTCCAGATCTTGTACATGTTTTCTTAAGTGTATCCCTAAATATTTCACTTTCTTTGGAGCGATTATAATGGTGTTGTGTTTTTTATTTCAGTTTCTGCATGTTCGTTGTCAGTATATAAAAATGCATTTGCTTTTTTCTGTGTTGTTCTTGCCACCTTGCTGAAATCACGCATTACTTCCAGGAGTTTATGTATAAATTCCTTAGGATTTCTACATAGATAGTCATGTCATCTGCAAATAAGGACAGTTTCATAGCTTCCTTTCCAATCTCTGTTCCTTTATTTCTTTTTCTTGCCTTATTGTAGGAGCTGGATCTTTCCTTGCTTTGTTGAATAGTAGTGGTGAAGGTTGACGTCTTTGTCTGGTGATATTAGGGGAAAAGCCTCCCATCTTTCATCATGAAGTGTGATGTTGGCCGTAGGTTCTTTGCAGGTGCTCCTTATCACTCCGAGGTCATTCCCTTATGTTTCTAACCTGCTGAGAGTTCTTACAAACGGGTGCTGGATTTTGTCCAATACTTTCTCTGCTTTTGATAATCATATGATTTTTCTCCTTTAGTCCATTGATATGGTAGAATACATTGATTGATTTTCAAATATTGGATCACTCTTGCATTCCTAGAAAAAATCCACTTGGTCATAGTGTATGATTCTTTTTATACATTGTGGTACTCGATTGCTAATGTTTTGTTGAGTATTTATTCACGAGAGAGACTCCTCTGGAGTTTCTTTTATTACACCGTCTTTGACTGGGTTTAGATAAGATAATACTGGCTTCATAATGTGAGTTGGGAAGTATTACTTCCACTTTTTTTTTCTGGAAGAGATTGGATAGAATTGGTATTAATTCTTTAAATGTCTGGTAGAAATCTGCAGTTGAAACCATCTGAGCTTCGACGTTTCTTTTTTGGCAGTTTTAAAATAATGAATTAAATGTCTGTAATGGTTATTGAGGTGATCTATTTCATCTTGAGTTTTAATAATTTTTGAGGAATTGGTCTATTTATTTTCAGTTGTTGAATTTATTGTTGTAAGGTTGTTCATAGTATTTCCTTGTTATCCTTTTAATGGCTGCAGGATCTGTAGTGGTCTCTCTTGTTTCATTCCTGATACTGGTGATTCGTATCTTCTCTCTTTTTATTTTTGCTAGACTTGTATCAATTTTATTGATTTTCTTCCCAAAGAACCGGACTTTTGTTTTTTATTCTCTATTGTTTTTTGTTTTTAATAACATCTCTTTCTTGCCCAAATTTTCCATTTGTTTCATTTGTTTCAGGAGAACTTGTGATTAATTGAAGCGTTTTTATGCTGGCTGCTTGCTTGACAGTCTTGCCCGATCATTCCAACATCTGATTCCTCTCAGTGTTGGCCTCAGTTGGTTGCTTTTTCTTATTCATTTGTGATTTTCCTGGTTATTGGTATGACAGGTGACTTTTGATTTTATCCTAGATGCATTGCCCACTATGGGAGGAGACTCTGTGTCTTAGCAAAGTTTCTTATTTTAACAGGTAGTCACCCTGTTCATGTGCACGTGCAGGTCCTGGCTGCTTTGTTAGCGCTTGTTCCGATGACAGTTTAATTGTCAGAGCCTTTCTAGTTTTATCTGGGTCTGTGGGACTCCCACTGGCCCTTACTGGTACTGTCTGCAGGGTTGGCTGGGGTTCCCCAGGCTGGGCCATCCAGGGTCTCTCAGGGTAGGATGAGAACCTCAAGAATTGTTCCATCAAAGAGGCTTTCCTGGGTGGCACTAGTTGTGGCAGGGTCCCCCTGCCTGAAGCAGTGCAGGGAGTTGGAGAGGTCTGGGCCCACCAGTGCAAAGAGCATCCAGGGTTTGGGTGTTTGTTGTGGTGGCGAAATCCCTCTCAGCAGTTCTGCTCAGCTGCCCTGGTGCGTGTATATATGTACACACACACACACACACACACACACACACTCTCTCTCTCTCTCTCTCTCTCTCTCTCTCTCTCTCTCTCTCTCTCTCTCTCTCTCTCTCCCCCCTCTCTCTCTCTCTCTCCCTCCCCCTCTCTCTCTCCCCCCCTCTTTAGTTTTGTTCCTAGGTACATTATAGCTTTTGATAATAACATTATTATTATAAATGGAATTTTAAAAATTCTTATTGTATTTTCTAATTGACTTAAGTTGGTGAATAGAAATGCTAAGGATTTTTGTATGTTAATAGTGTATTTAGAAAATTTGCTGAACTCTTACTAGTTCTAAGATTTTGTTTAGCTTTTCTGTATGTCCAAACATATTATATGCCAGTAATTATACTTTTAGCTTTCCTTTTTAATCCTTACAGGTCATATTTGCTTTTCTTTCAGTATTGTAGTAGATAAGCTATATAGTACTAAATAAATAGATATCCAGTGGACATCATTTTGATCCTGACTGCAACATTTAGCCATTAAGGAGTTTTTGCATAGGTTTTTTTGGTAGATATCAAAACTCTTTATTTTGGTTAATCAAGTTCTGTTCATTGTGTTTTATTTTTCTAAAATCATGAATTAGTGTTGAAATTTTTTTTTGTCCATTTTAGTGAGGTATAATTTACATAAAAAGAAATGCACAGATTTTAAGTGCACAGTTTGATGAGTTTTGACAAATGAATCCATGTAAATAACTACAACTCAAGTCAGGATAATCCACAAAAAACAATGGTGAACTAGCATCTCTTGTATTGTCCTGGATGGAGCTGGAGCTCATTCTAGTAAGTCACAAGAATGGAAAAACAAGCACCATATGTACTGACTATCAAATTGTTACTAATTGATTAACACTTATGTGCACATATAGTAGTAACATTCATCGTGTGTCAGGCAGGTGAGATGGAGAGGAGGGGATGGGTACATTCACACCTAATGGGTGCAGTGCACACTGTCTGGGCAATGGGCACACTTGTAGCTCTGACTCAGGTGGTACAAAGGCAATGCATAAATGTTTGTATCCCTGTAATATTCTGAAATTTTTTAAAAAACCAAGAAAATAAAAGAAAATTTAAAAATTAATTGATTAAAATTAATGTAGCACTAGCCATATATTAACTGTTCCCTACCTGGTGGCCACCATATTGAACACTGTAGATAGAGAACACTGGAGACATAGAACATATTGATCAGCGCTGAAGTCTGGGGGATTAGGCACTACAGCTTTTCTACATAGTAATTTGGATCAGCCAAGCCCATTGCAGTTTGGCATTAACCTCCTTAGAGAGAGTAACTGTGACCACCCCTTACTATTCCTGCTCATTCTTAAAAATTCAGCTTCATTCTCAGTTGTGCGGATGCCTTCCCTGAGCTTCAATAGTGCTTTATTCTCCTATTATTTCCATTTATTATATTATATTTTAATTGTTTATCTCTATAATTTAGTCCTAATTATAGGACTAAAAATTCCTTATGGGCAGGGTCTATACTTCATTCATTTTTTGATACCAAAAAGGAAGGAGAAGGAAGACTAGAAGAAGAACAAGAACAAGAGCAACAAGAACAATAAGAAGACAATAACATTTATTGAGCTTTCATTATGTCCTAAATAAATGCATGATCTCCTTTAGGTACTATTATTACCTCCATTAGTCAAAAACAAAACTGAGATTTAACATGGTTAAGGAACTAGCCCAAGGTCATACAGATGATAGACAGTGGAGCTAAGAATACGTGTTCTTATCAATCTATTATATTGCTCCTCACCTACTCATGAAACATTATATTATGATCCTTACAAAAAAAATGTATTATTCAAGTAAATTTTATTTTTAGACATATTAGAATAAATGTCAAATTAATCCGGTACTTGAATTTAATGAGACACACAGAAGTTGGTCAAAAACTGACTCCAAGCTTAAGAACTACTATAATTGAAGTATGCACACCTGGGTAACTGGAAGCCTCACAACAGGTGGCGGGTGGAGAGACCATTCAGAAGAGCAAGTAGCATATACAAAGACAGCCAGGCACAGAACACTGCATTGATGGGTAATGCATGGGTCAGAGGCACAGCATAGTTACTGCTGAGCTATTCCAACATTAAACCAGCATTTATTCTTTTTACTATGAATTTCTGTTTGCAGACAATTTTCTGCTATGTTACCATGTCTGGTGGGATGTTAAGGAATGAAATCCCCTTTTGAATTTTAAATTCAACATTATTGAGCCTTGATGATCATATACCAAGGAACAGAACTTCCACGAACAGAAGTAACTAACTTACCTGGTGACAAAAGCATAATTTACTCCGATGACAATAAAGCTTAATGCATAATGCCAACAAAAGCATATGGTGAGAAACATAATGTTGTCATGATCTATCAGATTCCATGCAGGAGCCCCACTGGGGGGATACAGGACAAAACCAATCTGTAATTTAAAACAAAAAGCACATATTAAAATAACAATCACATTTCCAAAAATGGTGCATTGCAAAATTCTTCGTTCTAAGATAAAAATTTATAATAACTAAGATAACTCCCATTGTCCAAAATGTAACATGAAACATCAGGTTTTGCTCCCTGTTTTAGCAATAAAAACAGTACCTACTAGGTCATATTTAAAAAAAAATTTTTAAGGGACGTTTAATAATCAATTTGCAAAATATCAACAGTGATCATCTGTGAGAATGGATGGACTTTCAGAGAATGTCCTAGGTGGCCTATCTGTGCAGTTTCACTTCTTATTTCAAATTTAGAGTACAAAAAGATTTTGAAATAAATAAATGCCCACATAAACATTATGTTCAATACTGAAAGCTTTCCTTCTAAGGTCAGGAAAAAGACATGGATGTCTGCTTTCACCACTTCTATTCAACATTATATATTCAACATATGTATCTAATATATATACTGGAAATTTTAGCTATAGCAGTTAAGCTGGAAAAATAAATGAAAGCCAACCATATTAAAAAGAAAGAAGTAAAACTACCTATATTCACAGATGACCTGATCTTATATATAGAAATTCCACCAAAAAAAAAAAAAACTATTACAGCTAATAAATGAGTTCAACCAAGTTGAAGGACACAAAATTAACACACAAAAAAAGTTGTATTTCTATAATCAAGCAATGAACAACCCCCCAAAATTAAGAAAACAACTCAATTTACAATAGCACTGAAAAGAATAAAATACTTAGGAATAAATTTAATGAAGAAGATTCAAGACTTTGATACCAAAATCTGCATGTCATTGCCGAAAGACATTGAAGAAAACCTTAATAAACAGTAAACTATCTCATTTTCATAGGCTAGAAGGCTTAATATTGTTGTGATGGCAATAGCACTCAAAGAAATCTACAGATTTAATGCAATTTCCATCAAAATCCCAATGGCCTTTTTGCAGAAATGGAAAAAGCTGATGATAAAATTCACATGGAATTGCAAGGGATACAGAATAACCGAAATAAACTTGAAAAAGAAAAACAAAGTTAGAGGACTCAGATCTCCTGATCACAATACTTACTACAAAACTATAGTAATCAAATAAGTGTGGTATTGACATAATGACAAACATATAGATCAATGAAATAAAACTGAGAGTCAAAAAATAAACTCATATATCTATGGTCAACCAGTTTTTGACAAGGGTGCCAAAGCCATTCAATAGGAGAAGGAGTAGTCTCTCCAACAAATGGTGCTGGCAATTTCTTAGACATATGTTTACTTTACAGACTACTGTGTCTTTGGTCATGCTGTTAAAAGAAAAGGAAAAATGAAGCATGACAAAAAATTATTTTAAAAAAACCAAATGGTCCTGGGATAACTGGATACTTGCATATGAAAAAATGATTTTAGACCCCTACCTCATGTTCTATATAAAATTAACTCAAAATGGATCACAGACCTAAATATGAAAGCTAAAATCATAAAACTCCTAGAAAACATAGGAAGAAAGCTTCATGATCTGGGATTTGGTGATGGTTTCTTAGCTATAACAGCAAAAACACAATCAACCAAAGAAAAAATAGATAAATTGCACTTCATCAAAATTAAAACCTTTGGTGTTTCAAAGTATAATATCAAGAAAATGATAAGACAAGTCACAGCAAGTGAGAACAATTTTTGTAAATCATATATCTTATAAGGGATTAATATCTAGAATATTTATAAACAATTGTTAAAACTCAACAAAGAACAATTTTTAAATGGAAAAGCAACTTCAAAAGTATGCAAGTTGTCAATAAGCACATGAAAAGATCATCAACATCATTAGCCATTAGGGAAATGCAAATTAAAACCGCAATTATACCACTTTGTATCCACTAGAATAGCAATAACAATAACAAAAAATAGCAAATGTTGGCAAGGCTATGGAGAAATTGGAATCCTTGTACATTTCTGATGGTGTAAAATGGTTCCGCCGCTGTGGAAAACAATTTGGCGATTCCTAAGAAAGTTAAATATAGAATTACTATATGACCTACTAATTCCACTCCTAGGTATACACCCTAAAGAAGTGAAAATAGTCATTCAAACAAAAACTTGTACACAAATGTTTATAGCAGCAGTATTCTTAACAGCCAAAACATGAAAACAACCCAAATATCCATCAGCAGATGATGGATAAGCAAAATATGATATATATTCATACAATGGAATATTATTCAGCCATAAAAAGGAATGAAGTACTAGTTATATGTTCCAACATGTATGAAACTTGAAAATATACTAAGTGAAAGAAGCCAGACACAAAAGTTCACATATATTATAGTTCTGTTTACATAAAATATTCAAAATAAGTATATATTCAGAGACAGAAAACAGATTAGTGGGTGCCAGGGGCTTGGAAGAGAGAAGAAAGGCAAGTGATTGGTTAATGAGTCCAAGGTTTCCCTTTGGGGGTGATGGAAGTATTCTGGAACTAGATAGAAGTGTTGGGTGCACAATAGTGTGAATATATTAAATGCCACTAAATTGTACACTTTGAAATGGTTAATTATACATTATGTAAATGCTACCCTAATGAAAAATAATTAAATTATATATAGATAGATAAATGTATTTATTTCAGGTCTCTAGAATTAAATGAGATTCGAAACCAAGACTTTATTATGGATAATTGTATAAATGTCTACTATATATTGGTTGACTATGGCAGTTACAGTGTTAGGAGTTTCCTTACAAAGGCCCTGCAGAGATGTATTGTTACCCTCATTTCAATGTATTAATATCCTCATTATCCAGGTAAGAAAATTGGGTGGTTTAGTGCCCTGTCCATAATCACACATCTAATGAATGAAATCTTACAGGAAACAAAGCACTTACTCTATAATATTGAGTGAAACATTAATTCCATTCTGTTTGAAATTTCAAATAATCTGAATAAATCAGAGAAAACTAAGATTTGTGCCTTAATCATGTGTTCTCATGTCTGGATTCCCCTTAGTTGGAAAGAGAATTACCATGTGTACCATCGGACAGATGTACCACCATGTGCCACGCACTTTATCCTCACTTGTGCACATAAAATTCACAATGATCCTCAGTCTTCAAAACAACCTCAAGAAGACATCCTTATCCCTGTATTTCACAGGGGAAGACTGGAACTCTGACACTTCAGCAACTTTCTCAATATTACAAAATGTCAAGATGAATAAAGGAGGATTCTAAACCAGAAGTGTCTGGATCCAGAAACTTTTTGTTCTTTCTTCTACAGCACAGTCTCTTTCACCATAGAGCCTTTCCAATGGGGCAACGTGAAGACAGTGTTCTAGATAACAAGGTCGGTTTGAGTCATTTCAGCAGCTCTAATATGCTTTGAACAATCTGTTACTGAGACGGAAGTTGTTCCTATGAAGACATGGTACTATGTTACCCTCAAAACACACATTACAGAATGGCAGCGCCTGAGCCACATCTGATTGTCTGGCCTGCACGTTTTTAAGAATAATTTGAATCAGTTGCCAACACTTAAAAAAAATACAGAACGTCACACACAAGTTTGCATTCTTGGCTTTTTTGGAAA
>CAUYRT010014317.1:0-44545 GCA_963574885.1 Lepilemur ruficaudatus
TAAAATTGAGTAATATTCCATTGTGAACATATACCAAATTTTAACAATCCACTCATGAATTGACGGGCACTTGGGTTGTTTCCACGACCTAGCAATAGGTCAATTGTGCTGCCATAAACATTCGGGTGCAGATGTCTTTATTATAGAATGTCTTGTGCTCTTTTGGGTAGGTGCCTAATAATGCTATTGCTGGATCAAATGGTAATTCTATTTTTAGCTCTTTGAGGCATCTCCAAATTCTTTTCCACAAAGGTTGCACCAATTTGCAGTTCCACCAGGTTTTATGAAGCCCATCAAACATTTTCTTTAGGAAGATGGGACATTTTGAAATGACATTTATTTTACACTACCATTTTTCAGTAAAGGATTTTGGAACTCGGTGCTTCTTTACAACTCATTCCTGTAGTTGTTTGAGCCTTTCTTCAGATGTGCTATTTTACCATTCAGGCATCTTCACTGATATATTAAAAAAAAAAAAAAAAAACTTGGCTCTGGGGTTGGAGCCCCTATCATTAGACTAATCCAGCAACCTGTTACCAGTACTTTAGGGGCATGCTGGTACATTTGCTGCAGCATAGAGTTAATTTCCTCCTGAAGAGACGGTGATGACCCAACACAGTCACTGTCACTTTATGATTTGTCTGCATTGCTTCACATTTTCACATTCAAAGGGGCGTTTTGTGACCCACGTCGACCCCCTTTGATTGCCTAGTTTATGGGCTCTGTGCGCCTAGTTTTGAATTTTGGGTTAATACTTGCAATCAATGAGTATACTGTTAAAAATGTTCTGACTACTGGCCTAAGCAAAGCATAGTTAGAAATATAAATTAATTAAAAAACTGGTAGTGTACCACAAAATCAGAAAGCAGTAACTTGCTCCATGCTGTATGTGTATTCATTATCAACATCTGTACACAGAATTGGATTCCAATTTATGTTTTTGTCTTAACCCATTGTTCTGATCAGATGAACCCATGGGCGTTTTAGTTTTTTGGAATCTCGTACCCAGTTGTTAATCAGTTGGCTATTTCCTTTGTGTTTTGGGGCCCACTGAAGGTAGTGAATTTGACTTGGCTGATGCTTTGAATGATCAAGATGATGGCCGCAAGAAACCGAGTACAGGAGGAAGAGGTAAGTCCTGGCTGGCTGCAAGCACTGGGCAGCTCTGCAGCTCCCTGGTTGGGTCCTGTCTCGTTAACTACAACAGCCCGCAGAGCCACCCTGGGCCTGGCAGAGCTCAGGGCACTTCCAGCCACAGGAGAACCCGAAAACAGTGGTTCTCGAACTTTTTTGATATCTGGGCTCCCCAAATCATTGAGGATCTCAAGAACTTTTGTGTATGTGGGTCACTTCTCTGGATATTTACCATCTTAGGACTTAAAATTGAAAAACTTTCAACATTTGTTAATCTAAAATGAACAACACGAGACCCACACTCTTAAGATAAAATATTTTTATGAGAAATAAGTGTGCTTGGCAAGACAAAAACAAAATCTAGTGAGAAGAGTGGCATTATTGTCAATTTTTGGAAATTCGTCTCATGTCTGGCTGGATAGATGACAGCTGGATTCTCATGTCCACTTCTCTGTTCGGTCGTGAGATGATGTTTCGGTTGAAGACTATGAAGAAAATCTGGCCTCACAGCCATATTCAATGGGTGAAGGGAGGACTATTTTAATCGACTTTTTGGATGATTTTGGACGTTCTTTGATAGGACAGCAAAACTCAACCAGTGGCTGTTTCTTACAGGTTAAGTACAGTGTGGAACGTGCAGCTCTGTCAGTGAACTTTCTGTGCTTGGTTCCACGGGACTCTGTAGCCCTTTCAGTGTATCTTTTTACCCATTCATGATTTTGTGATGTTGTGCATCAGTCACTTGGAAAAATACTGATATCCTGAGGTTTTTTGAGCTCCCAAGTAAGCCACGTTTCGTTATACAAAACCAAAAGTCACATGTATTCATGTCATGACCCATCTCATTAGAAGAAGTCTGTAAGTATTGTGAAGCTGTTACAGTCACAGTGGTGGATATAGGTTTTCAAAATTCTAATTTGTACTTGAAATCTTATCATTGGCAACAGATTCCATCAGTGGTTTTCCTTGAATTGATGAGCTCATTTCATTCATTTTCAAGAAAACATCTTCCAAATATTCAAGTTGGTAAAACTATACTTTGCTCATCATTCATTCTGTCTAATAAAAGTGGTCTTCCATGACCCAGAGCAGCTAATACATCTTAGAACTGGATAATCACACAGTCCTTTTGTGAGTCAACTATAGTACTTTGGAGTGCAATAGAAATGCTTTAAGCATTGCTTTCCATTTCATCCCACAGAATACTAAAAGACATGTACTCAAAGGTTGAGCTGTAATAAAATTAATAATTTTTCTGCCCGTCATATTAGTTTTCTATTGCTGCATAACAAATTACCAGAACGCTAGTTAAGACAACATCTATTTGCTATCTCACAATCTCCTTTGGTCAGGAGTTCAGGGACAGCTGAGCTGAGTTTCCTATTTAGGGTCTCATACAGCTGCAGTGAAGGTGTTGACCAGGGCTGGGGTCTCTTCTGAGGTTGGGCTCTCTTCCAAGTTCATGTAGTGTTGACAGAGTACATTTCCTTGCAGCTGTAGAAATAATGGCTGCTTGCTCCTTCAAGACCAGCAGCAATGAGGCAGAGGAGGGGAGTGGGCAGGAGAGAAGGAGAGAAGCGTCCTGTTGCTGCTTATGTTTGAGCTCAGGGAAGGGCTGAACCTGTTTTTAAAGGGATTGCTTGATTAAGACATGCCCACCCAGGGTAATCTTCCTTTTGATTAATGCAACGTCAAACTGATTTGGTGCCTTAATTACATTTGCAAAATCCCCTCACCTTTGGCATGTAATATAACCTAATCACAGGAGTGATACCCATCCTATTTGTGGTCCCACTCAGTCAGAGTGATGGAGGATTATCCAGGGCATGTGTACCTGTTGGAAGGGATCTTGGGAGCCCTCTTAGAATTCATCAAGGACATTCTCAAGTGCTACTGGCAATGATTTTCTGTGAATGTTGGGCAACATTAACACAAGTTTCTTGTTGCTGAAAAATTTTTTGTCATTGAAATGTGTATTGTATTTTCTCTAGGTTTTTCAGACAAGGATCTTGAAGACATAGTAGGGGGCGGTGATTATAAACCTGACAGGAATAAAGGTAGGAGCGTTGATTTGTTCAAACACACACCTTACTCTGGTTAAAAAGGTGATTATGCAGCAACCTGGTTAATTGAGCCATTTTTACCCAGCCTCTGGGAAATGACAGGTAGTTCCTAGACATCCCAGCTTGCAAGCTGGGTTCACTTGGAATGATGTGGGCTGTGCAGCTTAAGGGGAGATTTGTAAGCCCGCTTGGAAAAGTCACTCATTTCCTCTAATGTTCCTTAAGCCAAGGTACTGCATGGGTTAACGTTTCTATGCTAGCAGAAACCTGTCTGCTGAGGCGGCACCAATTATAATAACTGAGGGCCAGGGGACACATTGTCTCTCCTGGGAGTGGTGGAGCAAAACTCATCATGACAAGCATTTTTTAAGAGACGCACACCAGGTCAGATATCTTTTAAAATACCTTTTTATTTTGAAATAATTTAAGACTCACAAGAAGTTAAAAAAAAAAAATAGTTCCTGTGTACTCTTCACTCAGCTTCCCCCGAAGACGATCTTGCATCGTCAAAGCCAGGAAGTTGACATTGGTACAATACTGTTAAATCAGGTACAGACTTTGAGATTTCATCAGATTTTGCATGTGTTCAGGTGTGTGTATGTGTATAGGTCTGTAAAATGTTATCTCGTGTAGACTGGAGTATCCATCACTGCGATCGGGAGGCAGAACTGTTCCATCACCACAGAGAAGCTCTCTCAGTTTGTCCCTGAATAGTCATGTCCTCCCCAGGGCCACATATTTTTAGTCCCCCCCAAACTACCAAAGATTGCAACCTTATTGCATAGTATACATCAAGATCTGACACTGTATGGAAGGAATATTAGTTAGACTTACAAGTTAGTGTTGTAACCTGTTGTGATTGTAACTCATGGTTGTTACAGCAACATGTATGGTGGGAAGTTGTGGTTGTAACTCTTGTTGTAACCTGTTGCAATGGTAAGTTGCTTGGTGGCAAGTTGCTGTTATAAGAAGTTCTAAGGGTTATGAGTGTATCTGGTTATAACCCTGATACACTCTCCGTAGTCCCGCAGTCCTGGCTGTGGTACTAGCATTTACTCCTTTCTTGCAAGAATTGTGTGCCTTTAGCATGGGAACAGTGTTCCCTTCTGATTAAAGGAACCATAGTGAAATTTGTCATTTGAAACATCTTTCCAGACAGTGTCATCTCTAGTAAAAGACCTAAAAGCCTCTAAATGAAACTCACAGGTGTCAGGATAACATGGAATATTTAAAGGGCAAACCCAGCAAATTAGCCAATTACTCCTGGGTGACAAATGGTATTTCCAGATGGTGAGATGCGGGCAGTGGTTTCATGTGTAAGCACACACGTGAATGAGAGTCTGAATGACATGTCAGGGACTTTTCCTTATTAAAAGTACATGCTTTAGCAAGGAAGAAGTGTTAGGAAATTCTTTAATTAGGCTCATATTTGAACTTCCCTTGTAAAGAATAATCAATTGTTAGCTTAAGTTATACCCTCTGTCATTATAGGTGTCAGGAAAGAAGATAAAGTGGGTCCCGGCAAAAAGGACAAGTGTGAAACTGAAACATAGTTATGATAAGCACACAATGGAATTCTCAGACATTATCCTTTACACAAAAATATGCTAATGCCGTGAGCAAAGGTAAAATGTCACATTTCGGCAAATTATGATTTTCTGCATAAACGGAATGCTAATTAATTCATTTTCCAGGCTTGGGTCTTAGGCACATGGACTCAGCTGTACTTTTAGATTGTATTTCTGAAATAATACGTGGATTTTTTTTTCAATTATGGATTTTTTCCTCAAAACATTTTTACTGACCCTGTAGGGGCTCCATATTTTGTCTGTAGGTGACAATGGCTATCTTTCATCAACAGGTCCTATTGCCTTTCCCTAAGAAGGTGGCATGTAAGCCCTCCTCCTCTGCCCTTCCCTGCTTCCTGCCTAGCCTGGACTCTGATTGTCCCCCGTTTCTGCCAACAGCCACCTCTGTTCCCTAGCATTTCGACTGACTGAGAAACTTGAGGCCAATAAATTTCAACTCCTCGTTGTCACCACCTACCCCCATCATCTGTACCCTAATGCGTGCATGCCTGTGCTCCCACTGTGGTTCACAGTGACTTCCTGATGGTCATAGCCCTCTGCCCTGCATGGCCTTGGTAGCATTTGACTTTGACGATCACCTTCTCCTCAGTAGTGTTTTCTCCTCGGCTCTTTCAGACTCACTTACTGGTCTCATTCTTTGCTGCTTCCTAAATATTGTTGCCTGTTGTGTTTATTTCCTTGGGTGTTCAGTTCAGTATATTACTGTCTTCTACTGGGGAAGAGAATGGTAATAGAAACCAGGATCTGAGTGTATCCATTGCTTAGTGGGATGCCACTACTTGTAGACCATCTAAGCAGGCAGAGGCAGGGAATAGTTAAGAAATATATGTATATGTATTAACCCATGCATCTTAGTTCAGGCTGCTATAACAAACTGCCTTAAATAACAGACATTTATTTCTCACAGTTCTGGAAGCTGGGAAGTCCAATATCAAGTCACTGGTAGATCCAGTGTCTGGTTCTGATCCTGGTTTGCTGTCTGTCATCTTGTGTGTCCTCATATGGTGGAGAGCAGGGAGATGGGGGAGCAAATTCTGGTATCTCTTTTTATAAGGGTCCTAATACCATTATGACCCTTAGGACCTCCCAAAGGCCCCACCTCCTAATACTATAACATTGGAGGTTAGGATTTCAGCATATGAATTTGGGTGAGAGGATATAAACATTCCATACGTGACACAATGCATACATACATATCTATAATTATTTCTCTATTTAGCCATCAGTAGGTATATCAATCTAAACATGACTGTATACTTATGCTGCCAACTGTAATCCAGTACCAAAAGGTTTATTTCTTGCTTACCTGTAACTTTCCTCTCTGGCAGTGAGAAACCTGGCTTCTGTCTGTCATCCATTTACTTTCTTGTGCAATTCAGGTGTACACATGTAGCAGCATCAGCATCGTTAGCCCATACCTCAGTGAGAAACAACTTTAGCAACTAGAGTCCAGCGTTTATGTTGTTTCTTTTGTCTTTACCTTACAGTTTCAGTCAAAATACCATTTTCCAAAGTTACTTAGGTCAGTTCCTTCCCCCTCCGTCAACCATTCAGTACAATTATGCCACATGTTTATAATGGAGTTAGATTCATTTGTCAAAGTGTGCATTCCATCCTGGGATTCCCTCACCCACCTAGTTGATGTTTTTTTTTTGTTCTTTTGCTTGCAGACATTAAAGTTCACTCTTTGTTATGTACAGTTCTGTGGGTTTTATGACAATTGTATAAAATCATGTATCCACCACCCAAGTACCATACAGAACAGTTCCATCACCATATAAGGTCTTCTATACATCCCCTTGGTGTAGTCAGCCAGTGTCCCTCCCTCAAGTCTAATCTATTTTCTATTATTGCAACCACTAATCTGTTTACCATCTCTATATAGTTTATTGAGACAGGGTCTCAATCTGTTTCCTGGGCTGAAGTGCAGTGGCATCAGCCTGGCTCACTGCAACCTCAAACTCCTGGGCTCAAGGGATCCTTCTGCCTCAGCCTCCTGAGTAGCTGGGACTATAGGCATGCACCACCACACCTGGCTAATTTTTTTAAAAAATTTTTCTAGAGGCAGGATCTCACTGTGTTGCTCAGACTGGTCTCAAATCCCTGGCCTTAAGCAATCCTCTTGTCTCAGCCTCCCAAAGTGCTGGGATTACAGATGTGAGCCACCATGCCCATCCCATCTCTATTGTTTTGCCTTTTTCTAGAGTGCCATATAACTGGAGTCATACACTATATATCCCTCTCAGAATGGCTTCTTTCACTTAGCAATATGCATTAAAGTTCTTCCTTGTCTTTTCATAACTTGATAGCTTGTTTCTTTTTAGCACTGAAAGTGCTAAAAAGTTAGTATTCCATTGTATGAATTTACCACTGTTTATCCATTCACTCATTGAAGAACATCTTGGTTGCTTCCAGTTTTTGCTGAACCATGAATAAGGCTGCTATAAACATTTATAGACATTACATACAGGTTTCTATGCATACGTAAGTTTTCAGCTCGGGTAAATACCTAGGCATATGACTGCTGGATGATATGGCAAGTCTCTGTTTAACTTTACAATAAACTGTCAGATTGTCTTACAAAGTGGCTGTGCCATTTGCATTCCCACAAGCAATTAGTGAGAGTTCTTATTGCTACACATCCTCATCAGCAATTAGTATTGTCAACATTTTGAATTTTAGACATTGTAACAGGTGTATAGTGGTATCTCGTTTTCATTTGCTTTTCTCTAATGAAAAATAATGTTGAACATCTTTTTTTTTTTTTTTTTTTGAGACAGAGTCTCACTCTGTTGCCCGGGCCAGAGTGCCGTGGCATCAGCCTAGCTCACAGCAACCTCAAACTCCTGGGTTCAGGTGATCCTCCTGCCTCAGCCTCCTGAGTAGCTGGGACTACAGGCATGTGCCATCATGCCCGGCCTATTTTTTCTATATGTATTTTTAGTTGGCCAATTAATTTCTTTTCTATTTTTTAGTAGAGATGGGGTCTCGCTCTTGCTCAGGCTGGTTTCGAACTCCTGACCTTGAGCGATCCTCCCGCCTCAGCCTCCCAGAGTACTAGGATTACAGGCGTGAGCCACCGCGCCCGGCCTGTTGAACATCTTTTTATTTGGTGAGATCTTTTCAGATTTTTTGCCCATTTTAAAATTCATGTTTTTTTGTGTTCTTCTTGTTGACTTTTTGAGTTCTTTATGTAATCTGGATACAAGTCCTTTATCAGATATATGATTTTGCATATAATTTCTCCTCATCTGTGGCTTGTCTTTTTCTTTTCCTAGTGTTGTTAGCAGAATAAAAGTATTTTTTATGAAGTTCAGTTTATCAGTTTTGTATTTTACGGATCATGCTTTGTTGTTTAAGAACACCCAAGGCCATGAAGACTTTTTCCTGTGTCTTCTATGAGTGTTATAGTTTTAGCCCTTACATTTGGAACTTTTCTCCATTTTGAGTTAATTTATATGTGGTGTGAGGTAGGGATCCAACTTTATTCTTTTACATGTGGATATTCAGTTGTCCTGGCACCATTTGTTGACAAAAGCATCCTCTCCCTCATTGAATTGTCTTGGATCCTTTGTTGGGACTCAGTTGACCACAAATGTAAAGGTTTATTTCTAGACTCTTAATTCTGCTTTATTGATCTCTCTGTTTGTGCTTCAGCCAATACCAGACTGTCTCTGCTCAGCATGTGTTTAGCTTCAGGGCAATCAGGGTGACATAGACAGTTTATCAAGCCCTCTGTTGTTGTCTCACCTCCCTATTATCTCCCTATTAATTCTCTAGTTAGTTGATTGGTTGGTGGCTTGCTCAGGCTAAAAGAGCTGCTGGCCCTCCCTGTTCACTTGCTACCAAGACTGGCACGTTAACTGACAGTGCTTCAAGTCAAATGAGCCCCTTTTGGCAGCTAGCTACAGCACAATTGCTAGGTTTCGTGGCCCCAGTGGAATATTCTGCTGAAAATCTGGGGGAAAGGGAAAAGAGATCAGCCTTTGGCAAAAATGCCGTGAACTTGAGCTCTTCCTGCTGGAACTAAATTAGTTTTCTGAAATGGCTGTCTTTGAATTTTTATCCAAGTTTATAGTTGCTTTTGAAGAAAGGACTTGTTGATCTCACTCAGAAGTCCTCTCCCCTGGTATCTTTTGAATCTGGAATATTCTTTCTCTTTACCTCCCCTCAACCCCAGGTTTTCATCACCTTCTCTTGGGATGGACCTCTAAGAGGTTAACAGTGGTGACCCTAACCTTTTAATTGGTCTCCTTGCTCCAATTTGTCCTCCATGCAGTTGCCAGAGTGAACCATCAAGAACATGAATCTGATCATGCCACTCCTCTGTTTAAAACTACTGTATAATAATGAAAAGACAAACCAGCCCAATTAAATAGTGAACTGAAGTTTTGAACAGATAACTTCACAAAGGAAAGTTATATGATCAAAATTGTTATTCTTTGGGGAAACGCAAATTAAAACCACAACAAGATACCACAACACACCCTTCAGAATAGCTAAAATAAAAAGGATTTACAATACCAAAGGTTGATGAGGATATGGAACAAGTGAAACTCATACATTGATGGCAGGTATGTAAAGTTTCTTATAAAACTGAACATAGACCTACCTAGTGACCCAGCGATTTCATTCCCTATTCAAGAGAAATGAGAGCTATGTCTTAAAAGAAGACTTATAAAAGAATGGTCATAGAAGCTTGATTTATAATGATAGCCAAAACCAAAACCTGGAAACACCCAGGTATCAGTAGGAGAATGAATAGACAAACTGTGATACATTTATATATTTATACAACAGGATGATCTACTTATACACACAACAGCAAGGGTAAACATCAGAAACATTATGTGGAGTGAAAGAAGCCAATGAAAAAAGAGTACATATTATGTGATCCCAATCACATGAAGTTTCCACTGTGGGCAAAACTATGATGGTGGAAATTAGATCTGTGGCTGCTGGGATTGGGGTATGGATAAGACTGATTGGGCAGGGGTTGAGGGAACTTTCTGGGATGATGGCCATGTTCTGTATCATGATGGGGGTTTGGGTTTCGTAGGTGTATGCATCTGTCAAAGCTTATCAACTGGTATGTATAAGGTTTATATATTTCACCATATATAAACTTTACCTTAAAAAAGGAATCATAAGCAAGTGTGGAACTCTAGTAAGAGCTTGAGGTACACTAATGTCTGCAACTTTGAAATGCATCACAAAAAAGATAGATTGATGGGTAGAAAGATGGTGGACAAATGATAAATAATGCAAAATGTTAATTATATCTGGGTGGTAGAAATACGGGTGTTCACTGTATAAAGTTTTCAACTTTTTTGGATGTATGCTGGAAATTTTTCGTAATTTGATGTTGAAAAAAAAGAGGCAGTAACAACAGTGACAAAAGCCTCTTGAATGGTTCCCCATTCACTGCTTGAACGAGATGAGTTCAAGCCCCTTAGTCAGCTGACATGGTCTTTCCACCCTAGGCCACCAGGTTCCCATCATCTCCAAACAAACATGCAAAAAGGCCAGTAGGTACTGTCTTTGGTCTAAACTGCCTGCCTTCCACCAGATGAATTCCCACTCATCCTTCAGCAAGTGCTAAGCTACCCATGCCTTGAGATCCCCTCTTTCTAGGAGGCTCACCCCCTCTGTGGCCCTCTCTGCACTCCCCGCTTGGTCCCATGGCTCAACTCCTGTCTCTGGTTCTCTTAGAACTTCCATTATCCTGGTAAAGAACCTCGAGGGGGGAGCAAGAGTGTCATTGGCACCTCTGGATCACTATCACTGGCATGTAGTCAGAAAATCCTTGGAAAACGGACACAAGGAACCAAATGGGGACGAGACTGCTACTAGCAGAGGTGGGTGGGGTGCCTGGGAAGAGAGGCCATTTGCCACAGCTCTCCCTTCCCCATGGCAACAGCCTCTCCACCCCCAGCGAGAGTCCTGCTATGCTCCCTAAGGATCATTCTGGGTCGGTGTCTACTTCACTGCTCCAGTGAGATTTTTTATTCTCTCTGAACCTTTCCTGAATTTCTGAGTCTGCTCAAAGCTAGAGTTTTGGAGACCGGCTCTCTCAAGTGGCATGCCTTGTATGGTAGAGAGTGGGTGTCTTCAGGGTGGGCCCTTCTGCTTCAAGGGCAAATGCTTTCTGCATTGCAGAGAACACCATAGGGGAGTCCCACCTGAACTTGTCTTTCAAGGTATAAATGTGGAACTTGCTTTGCAGCACCCAGCGCTTCACGGCACTGATTCCTTTTTTCCGCTCACTACCTCCTGCTGCTGGATTCGGCAAGCTGCACGCTGAGTCCGCTTGGTTATACGTTGCTTGTCCGTAACTACTGTGGGCTCACGGGGTCAAAGAACTGCCTCATTTTTCTTAATCAGATTTTGAAAATGTTAGAACCAAATTGAGCATATTTTTGCCCCCAGATGGCAATTTTTAAGGCCAAAAGCATGCAGTTCTTTAAAACTGAGGTAAGAATCTAAACCCCCACATCTGAAGAGATACAAATGTTCTGTTATAGACGTGTCTGGGGCACATGCATAAGGCTATCCGGAGATGTTCCCAAGTGTGAGGCATGAATGCCCTGGCTTGTGATTTGCAGGATTAAAGGAGATGTTGGCGACTACGGTCAGTCGGTTGGCAGTCACTTCGAGTGCTAATTGCTCCCAAGTGGAGCCTGTTGGTTCCCAGGAGGAATCTGCGGAGCCTCTGTCGTTGACATCCTCACTGGGCTTTTCAGGGCCCACTGCCTCTGCTCCACACGCTCACCTCACAGGGGTCCAGACCCAGCAGGCTGCTTCCTGTCTTTGAATTTTCATGTTTTTGTTTCTCTTGTAGTATCACACACGGGAGCTGTGCTTCGGCCTCTGTGCTAGCTTTCCACTTGGAACCTCCAGTCTTCGGGCGTCTTCCAGGCCCCCAAGCTTTCCCTCTGAGTCTTAAAAATGTTTTAATTGTAGTAAAATATATATAACATAAAATTTACTTTCTTAACCATTTTTAAGTGTACACTTCAGTGGTGCATTCACATTGTTGTGCAACTATCACCGCTGTCCATCTCCAGAACTTTCATCATCCCACACAGAAACTCTGTCCCCATTAAGCAGTCACTCCTCATTTCCCCTCTCCCCCGGGCCCTGGTAATTTCTCTTCTACTCTCTACATCTATGAATTGGACTATTCTAGAAATCTCATATAAGTGGAATCATAAGTATTTGTCCTTTTGTGACCGGCTTATTTCACTTAGTATAACGCCTTCAAGGTTCATCCATGTTGCAGTATGTGTCAGTGCTTTCTCCCTTTTTAGAGCTGAATAATATTTCATTGCATGCATAGACCGCATCATTGTTTATCCACTCATCAGTGCATTGTCATTGCCTTTTTATGGCTGAAGAGTTCATTGTATGGAAGGGACTGCAGCTTATCCATTCTCCCTATGGGGTCTTTGAAGACAGCCTTTCTCTTTCATTTTTACTGTATTTACAGTCACTGTCTTGAAGTGTCTGTGCCCTCTTATGATCCCTTACTGTTATGGACTGAATGTTTATGTGCCTCCCAGATTCCTATGTTGAAACCCTAACCCCCAGTGTGATGCATTTGAAGGTGGGGACTTTGGGAAGTGAGTAGGGTTAGATGAGGTCCTGAGGGTAGGACTCTTATGATGAGATTAGTGCTTTTATGAGAAGAGACACCAGAAAGGTCCCTTCTTTGGACCTATGTCTATTCTTATCAGCTTTCAGAACACACAAGGAAATAGGATGTTTCAGACGTGAGGAACAGATCCCTGGTTCTGGTGTCCTACACCTTGCTCCCTCGGATTCCCCATGCTCAGCATGCACCAGGGAGCGCAGCACGGACGGGTTGTCCTTGAGATGACCTCACTGGAATCTTTGGAGCTTGACACATGACGGTGGGGGTTTTAGGGATCTGTGTCAGATGGGAGCAGGGCACCCATCATGTTATCTAAACGGTGGGTGTTCTCATCCCTGCAGTGGGGAATGGGTGGGATCTGGGCCTTGGAGACTTTCTGGAACAGTGAGGAGTGCTGTCCCCAGTGGCTAGCCTAGGCAGCCGTGTTTTGACAGATGTTTTCAGTTTGGTTTGATTTGGTAACTATGGGTCATTTGAAGCAAGTTTTTTCCTTTATTTTTTTAAATTTATTTTTATCTTGCACTTCTGCCACTAAGATGATGAAAATACACTTAAAAAATATCTAAAAGTCCTAACAGTATCTAGTGGAAGTCTAGAACACTTACAAATGTCCTTATGTGCTTCAATATCTCCCCCTAGCAGTTCTAGGTATAATCTTCCTACTGTCACATGACTCTCTGTGCCCTTGGTGACCAAGTGTGTCAGGTGTTCACCAGGAGCCTGGGTTGTGCTGCTGTCAGGGAAGAGCCTCCCCCTGTGGTGGCTGTGTAGGACATGAGCCTGTCATGTATTTGTGAGCTGTTGCCTTCTGTATCTGAGGTGCTGCGGGTCTGATCTGCTGTTGGTCACAGGGCCTGTTCAGCACTTCCTCAGTGAGGTAATGCCTCCTTTTCTATAAGGTTCCTGTAGCTGTGGTGGTCACTTTAGCTAGAGCAGTCCTGATAGCTGTGGTGGCTGCTATAGCTACAGGGGTCCTTGTAGCTACAGGGCCTACTATGGCTGTGGTCACTATTGCTACAGTGCCAGTCGCTAGGGCTATGGAAGTCCACATAGCTGTCTGTACTCAAAGCAAATTGCAGCATGGGTTGCACTGTGTAGGGGGTTCCTTTGGTACGTAATTGTGAACCCCGAAGGCCGGTGAGAATACAAAACACAGTGTCATAGAAAATGAAGACCCTGCCAGTGACCTGTGAGATAGTCTCTTTGAGCTCTCTCTGCAGTTGTGGGAAAGAGGGTGGATAGATGTGCATGGGACTTGCATATTTAAGACTTTTAAAAAATTATATGAAAAATATTGTTTGTTATTTCACCATCTAGGAAGAATCAGTAATAGTTTAGACTGTGCTTGGAGTACTTTTCTGTGTATAAGTATACATTTGTAAATATCTGTCTTTTTTAATAAAAACGGGATCATGCTATCCTAAAACCAGTTTTTTAATCAATAATGCTCTGAATATTGTTCTGTCATTAAAGAGTATTCTATTAGGTCCATCAATTGACGGATGGATAAATAAAACGTTTATGTAATATATAAGGGCTTCCCAATCTGAGGTCCCACTTTGTACCTTTTATGTGTGTACAAGTTCTTACGTGGATGTAGCTTTTCAGTTGTCATGAGCGTATATCTCAAAGTAGAGTTGTTAGGTCATGTTTACCTCTGACTTCCTGAGGAGCCGCTAAACCGTTTTCCACAGCAGCTGCAGCAGTTTCTGTTCCCGCTGGCAACGTAGGGTCCCCGTTTCTCCACAGCGTCCTGGCACTTCTTCCTTTCCCTCTCCCTTTCCGCTTTCCTCTCTTCTTCCCTCAATACTAGTCCTCTAGCAGATGCATAATTTGCAAATATTTTCTCCCATTCTGTGGGTTCTCATTCCACTTTCTTGATGATGGCCTTTGAAGCAAAAAAGTTCTTAATTTTGACAAAGTCTGATTTATTTTTGTGTACAGTAGCAAAAAGCTGAAGGAAACTGTAAAAACTATAGGGCCCTAGTTAAATTATGGCATAACATAATATCATGTAGTCAGTGACATTACTTTCAATATGATCTTTTCCAGTTTGGGTTTCTGGCTTTAGGATCATATTTAGAAAGTCATTTCTTAGGAACTAGGTTCAGCCTGTGCTCAGAGGAAGTGAGCAGAGCTGAGTAGCTAAACAGCACTTGAAACCATGACCTTCGCTTGGCTAACTCTAGTGGCAGGCCTGTGTGGCCAACTTCAGCTCGGGTTCATGCAGTGAGAAGGGACAGAAGGACCTAGGATGACTGGCTTTTTCTTTTCCAATTGTTTTTAGCCTCACAGTTTTTTAGCTCACACACCCATCCCAGCAATGACTTGCCCACAGGATGGCCTTGCTATTTTTGAGGGGGAGAATCACGTTTTTTGTCATCATCTTAGGACAACGATTCCTACAATCACAGATGGTCAGGTAGTCGGGAACCACTAGAGCTGTGAAGTATTGAGCTTCTGAGTCTTGTTGACAGCCTGGGAGAGCAGTGCCAGCCTTTCTCTCCGTATGCCCCTGGGGGAAGAGTAGGCAGGGGCCGTCCTCTTTACATGCCATGCGACAGGCTCTAGCTCAGCAGTCCTGCAGATTATGATGTTCAAGTTACTAGGGACCCTTGTAGCCAAGTACTAATAAGGGAAAAGAGACTTAGGGGAACACTCAGCTTCATTCTGCCTTGAGGTAAAAGAACAGGTTGAGTGACTCAGACAAATAGTCCAAAACCTGGAAATTGAGCGACACGAACAGCACAGTGGAGGGAACCATTGACAAGCCAGCACTGTCAGACTCCACGCACTCTCGGGTGACATTCTCGTCGCTGCCAATATGTTAACACACACAGTGGCTCTCGTCCTCCTTTCTGCTCTTTATCCAGCAGCAGTGACTGTGTTTTCAATGCCTGCTACTCCTTGTTTTCCATATAGCCATTCATACCCAATCAGGGACCTTTGTGAAGTGCATGAAACTCTAAGATTTAGTTCTACACGGGAATATAACAAACTTCATTTTCCTCTAGAATATTTTTAAAAAATAGACTTTGTCTTTTAGAGCAGTTTTAGGTGCACTGCAAAATTGAGAGGAAGGAACGGAAACTTCATATACTTCCCTGTTACCAGCACCCCTACTTCCTGCCAGAGTGGTGCATTTTTGCAGTCTGTGACCCACATCCCCCAGAACTCTTTGATTGGTCAAGGAAACGTCGGCTTGTTGCCTCCGACATCCCAGGGCAGTTTCCCTCCATCCGTGAGCGTTAGACCCTGAGAAGAAGAGGGTGGCATGAAGGGTGAGCTCAAGCATAATTAAGGTCCTGAAACGGCACCAGATGCTTGTCAGGGAGTCTCGGTCTGGGGAAGGTGTGTGCCTGCGTGTGCAGCTCCATGCAGTTCCGTTGCCTCTAGATTTGTGTGCCCACCACGGTCCAGATAACAGTTTTGTCACCACAAGGATCCTTCCTCTTGCCGGTTTATGACCACTGCCAACTCCCTCCCTGTTCCCACCAGCCCCTGTCAACGTTGATCTGTTCTTAACCTCTGTGACATTTCAGAGGCTTTTAAATTTCAAAATAGCAGATAAGAGATTGTGAGCCTACATTTATGTTCTGAGAATAACTCCAACTATGGTTAAGGCACTAAATACTGGAGACACATGGTGGTGTCATTCCAAGTTAGGCTCTCCTGGCAGGACCCCCTCTGCCACCCTCTGTGGCCCCATACCGCCAGCCTCTGCTCCCTGCACGAGAGGGATGCTGAGCGCAGCTGAAGAAAGAGCGCTGTGCCCAGAAGCTAGGCATGTAACCGCGCTTGGTGGCCACCATTTTAATAACAAAAAGTTGCCCATGGAAGCCGGGGCTTTGCAGGCGACGGGCTTGTCATAGTCCAGTAGAAACCCACAGGCGATGTGCTGATGGGTGTCTGTGGCAGAGGTGGGAGCAGAGGGCCTGGCCCTCAGTAGCTGGCTGGTCGCAGGGTCGCAGCAGACACTAAGTGCTTTGTCTTTTCTCCAGGTGATGGCGGGTATGGCAGCAATGACGACCCTGGATCTGGTGTGTTTGGGTCCTGAGGTTTCTGCTGGCCAGCTCTGGTCTCAGAGTCAGCCTTCCCTGGAACGTTTCCGATGGAGAATCATGAGGCAAAGGGCGGAGGGGCACAGTCACTTAAAGGAATTAAGCATGTGAAGATGGGGATCCCCGGGACTGGTGGCCTGAGGGGGGAGCCTGCTGGTGTGAGACTGGAGACCTGTCTGGGCCTCAGAATGAAAATCCTCATGGAAAACAAGAAGCCCTGGCAAACGCAGGGGCTCTGTGTCATCATAAAGCCTCGGGGGTGTGTGGCGTGGTGCTCTCCCTGGCAGCTCAGGGCTAGAGGACAAGCAGGCTCCTGAGCTGACCCCACCTCTCCTTGTTTCTGCCCCTTCTCATTCTCACAGGTATGGTGGCAGAGACTGGCACCATCGCTGGGGTGGCCAGCGCCCTGGCCATGGCCCTCATTGGCGCCGTCTCCAGCTATATCTCCTACCAGCAGAAGAAGTTCTGCTTCAGCATCCAGCGTAAGTGTGGCCGCTCCCGGCTAGGAACCAGTCTCCTGGGGGAAAGGGACAAGTGATTCCCTTTCACAGCCTGCCCAGCGTGGGGGTTGGGGGCCATGCTTTTGGGCATCCTTAGGGACAGATCTAGACTGAACTGAGTGTAAACCAGCCTAGAAGTATGGATGGGGCTGGACCTGGTGACCTCAACCTTCCAAGGACCCCAGCTCCCAGACACTGTATTTCTGTGGGGACAGAGCTTAGTGATGGTTATGACTGTAGAACAGGAGGGACCCTGCGCTACACCCATGGCCTTGGATCTCACCCAAGGGGACGTGGGGCCTCTGGAGGCCCTGGGTCAACAACTCCCTGTCGCGATGCTGGTTTCTCAGGAGCAGAAGGTAGCGGGGCTCCGGGGTCTGTAAGACACGCCCTCATCATTCTGACAGGGCCCCTTTCACATCCTGAGGAATCACTGCTTGGTGGCTCACTCCTCCCCCACATACCAGAAATTTTAAAATATGTGGAATCATGTATTGTTCTGAAGAAGTAGGAATGCAAGAGAAGGAATAGAGTGTGGCTTTGCCCCAACCCTGTTCATACTAGATTTTTAAGACAGGTTGCTTTCGTCTTCTGCCGTGGCTGGGAGTCTGGAAGTCATGGGTAAGTTGCACAGCTACAAATGGTGGCCCATGTCAGGGAGCTCCATGTTGATGCTGTTGATGGTGAAGGAGAGAACCATACTTGTCAGTTTTATAAGCAGAGCATTGACACATTGCTGTTTGCTGAGTGGAGCATGTCACTCTTTCAAGGCTGGTGATTTTTAGTTCCAGTGACAGAATATGGCTCAGCCATAGTTTTTCTCTTTCCTCAGCCTCTTTGATGTGATGGGAAGCTTACAAACATCCCCCAGGAATCCTTCCCTGCCCTTGCTTGTGGGCCTCTGCCCTTAATTCCTGCCTGGAGCGGAGCTTCCCAGGAAATGAATCTGGGTCCCAGGATGCCTTGAGTGTGGGTGTTTCTGAAGTCCCCAACCATTTCTTAATCTGGTCATCCTGTTGGCTTCTTTTGCTCTCATAGAACATTCTTGACAAGATCACCACATACAGCGGTACATACTGTGCATAGCAGTACTCCAGGGCCATTCGCATGTCAGTGTATAACCTGCACAACTGTTCATGGTTGCCCTGCTTGAGATCCCGTCAACCCCGTGTGGATCCAGAGCCTTGGCCGTAGAGTGGTGTGAACAGGGAAAGGCAGAAGGAGCACAGGGCTGGGGGCTGGATTGTTCTTAGAGCTACCCCTTCCCCCAACTCAAAAGCAAAGGGACCTGAGACTGGTGTAAACAATGGGAGTCCCACCTCCTGATGGCTGGGATGCTGATATTTGGAGGGCGAACTTTGGGCCACACTGGGCAAGGGGGTCAAGGTGAGCTTGGTGTGGCAGGGGGCAGTTATGCATCAGCCTCCTGTGCTGTGACTGGAGCGAGGAGCCACAGGCAACCAGGCACAGAGTGATAGCCCTTCATCTCTGACTTGTTACATTTGGAAAGAAGAAATAGAAGTGCCTTGATATGGGGGTTTCTGTCCAAGAGGCCCCATGGATCTCTGAGGGCACCCCCTCTGGCAGGTGGATTGAATCGGAAGGAGATGGGAATTCTGGCACACAGCTCACTCCATGTGGCTTCCCTGTGGCCAGGGATTGTCATTCGAAACTGGTATCCCTTCCCTGTTTGAAGGAAGGAAGTGAGGACCTGGCCAGGGACGCATTGAAAGGACGACTCATCTGGCTCCCTACTGGCAGGAGAGGGGTCAACATTTTGGGGAAGCATCCAGATTCCCAAGGTGGTCGTTCGGGAAAAGATAAAAGGCCAGGTTGGGATTAAACCAGGGCTATAGGGCAAAGTTGGAAATTACTGAGAGAACAATATATTGTCTGTACAACTGATTAAAGGAGTTGCTAGCTGAAATGTCATTTAGCAAATAACTATTTCAGAAAAATCACGTGCCCAGTGATGTTCCCAAAATACAGGCCACAAAGTCATGGGGGGTCCTGGTGGCTGGCTGGAGGGCTTATTTGGCTAGAAGCAGCACATCAGATTCATTCTTGCCTTTCGGATCATTTTCCCTCCTGGGTGACTGGGGAGGGTGGGGGGTACTGCCACTCTGGGCTTGCCTTCTAACAACAGAGGAGTTGTGAATGCTTCAGACAGCAGTGACTTTTGTCCCAGGCACCTGTACCAGTTTCCTGGGGCTACTGGAACAAAACCACAAACTGAGTGGCTTAAAACAACAGAAATCAATTCTCTCCAAGTTCTGGAGGCCAGAGGTCTGAAGTCAAGGTGTCAGCATGGCCACACTCCTGCAGGCCCTAGGGGACTCCTTGTCTCTTCCAGCTCCAGGGGGCTCAGGTGTTCCTTGACGTGTGGCTGCGTCACTACGCCCTCTGCCTGTGTCCTAAATCCAGATGATTTTCTCTTGAGATCCTTAATTACATCTGTAGAGACCCTGTTCTGAAAAAAAGGTCACATTCACAGGTTCCAGAGATGAGGACAGGGACAGATCTTTCCCTGGGGGCGGGGGAAGGCACACACCATTCACCTAATTATAGTACCATTGCCCTAACAGTGCGATGCGACCAGTCCACAGTTGCCAAATACACACACATTATGAAGTGGGGCAAGATGGCTCATGTGCCAAGGGGCGGCTTTGAGACTTTACAAAGAGTGCTGGGGAAAAGAGAAATGGCTTAAAGCTGGGTCCGTAGTTCCTGGTAAGAAGTGCTTCCCAGGCATCCGGTGTTGCCTCCCGTCTGCATGTGGGTGAAAAGCCAGCCCTGTACCTCGGCCTGGCAAAGGCAGGGCTGTGGATGGGGGAGGGGGACGGGTTTTGGGCTGAGCAGACAGGGTGGCAGGGCTGGGTCCTTCCCTGCTGGGACGTCAGTTTCCTCATCAAGGGCATCTCAGCTTCCTTCCTGCTCTGGAACAAATAGTCTGGCCCAACAAAAGGCCAGAGACTGGCTTTAAGGCTGCTCAGGTGTCAGTAGGAACAGAGAGGGAAGGAAAATAGGTTCAAAGCACAAAATATCTTCATTATATCTGTTGGTCTCTGTGAGGGCACTAAGGTAAAGGGAAAATACATTTTCACACTTACTCCCTGAAATGAGCGGGTGTGACGTTCTGTGAGTTGGATAGGAACCTGCCTGCCCAGCGTGTTGACCTTGGACTTCACCACCTTCCCCTTGAACCTTTTTTCCCGTGTCCCCTTCCTTGTGTGTCTGTTTCCCCAAGCTAGAGGCCAGGAATCCTCCCGGGTCCTCCGCAATCCTGGGCAATGAGCCATGCCTCCCTAATACCACTGTCACGCCCTTGCCTAGCCGGGGCCAAGGTCTCCTCACTTCCAGTCTGGAAGCTGACCTTTTGCCGATCTCCCCTACACAGCACCCTTCTCCAGAGGGACTTGTTTAAAAATGCCCAGGAATTGCTTTGCTCTCATGCTCCCTGCTGCCCACAAGGACATGGCCTGGGCCCTGAGCTCAGCATTCAAAGCCCTTCATGCCTTGGCTCCAGCCACATCCTTCCCCCTCCCGGCCCCTAGGCCTTTCACTCCCATGCTCACCATGCTCTCTCCATGTGGCCTTTGCCCCTCCCCCCCCTCCTCCTTCTCCTTCTCCTCCTCCTCCTCCTCCTCCTCCTCCTCCTCCTCCTCACCTAGCGCCTCTCATCCGTGAGGCCTGGGCTGTGTTCTCCCAGGAGGCCGCCTGGCCTGACAGCCTGTGTTCCCCCCCCCAGCGCCTCTTGTGTGCTGCCACAGCGCCCCCTGCTGACCTCACTCGAGCCCCAGGGCGGGATCAGACCAGTTGGTTTCTGGAGTCTGCGTCGCCCCCATCACTCTGGATGGGCCATTCCATGAGGGATGTGTGTACTGATGTATCGCATCGGGAGGAGTCCTGTGGATGTTGGTGGGGTGGCTGACCCCTAAGAAGCTGGGGTTGGGACCTGCCACCCCCACCCTTCCTGCTGAGCCTCTGCCCAGAGTCAGCGTAGCCACCGTGGCATGGAGACGGGGGATGGCAAAGCACAAAGGCCTGAGTGTTGGCATGTGGGCGCTAGGAGGGTCTGGCCCCACCACTGCAGCCCCCAGGTGCTCTTGGCCTCTGCTGCCAACAGAGGGGCCCATGCTTTGGGGACCCTCGGCTTCCCTTGCTTCTGCCCTCAGTGTCAAAAGTCAGTGCATCTCACGGAAAGCCTGCGTGGTTTGCTGCTGGGGGCTGAGTTCTTACTCCAGGGTTCTAAGGTTTGTGTCTTGCCTTCAGATGCAGCAGAAGGTCAAGGTAACAACTGCTTTGACTTACTCGTTTCCTTTCGCTTTGGCCTCGATACCCCTCATCCACCTGCCCTCCCGCTCTTTTCTTCCTCGCCGCCCTTCACCCTTCCCTGGCACCCACCGACTTGGCTGTGACTACAACCATCTCTAGCTTTTCCTGGTGCACGTGTGAGGATGCCACCTGCCAGACCCTCTGTCCCCAGGACGGGTGCACATGGGGTCAGGGATGTGTGCGGGGTGAGGTCCTGTGGTGGGGGCTGCCTGCAGGAAGGAGACAACCCAGCGCACGCCAGGTTGGTGGTTGGGCGGGATCAGGAGGCCCAGGGTGCACCGCCCTGCCCTGCCCGTCAGCTGGGAAGGTGCACCCAGGGCAGCCTCTGCTGGGTCCATTGCCTGCCCTGCTCCACGTGGGGGCCAGCCACACCTGCTAAAGAGCAACACCTCCAATTTTCACATGCCCATCTCGCTTCCATCTTGAGCCCAGCAGCCACCAGGGCAGGCAGGTGACAGGCATACTTGTCTACGCCAGGAGCCTGCAGCCCAGGATGGCAGAGTGACTTGTGCTAGTGCTGGGCCAGTCGGTTGCTTGGAACCATGGCCCAGTTGTCCCCCAGGCAGAGCTAGAGGTCTCCAGTCCCTGGGCTATCCAGGGATAAGGCGTGGACTCGTGACCCTCCCCAAGCAGCAGCAGGATGGGGTCCGCTTCAGGTCCTTGAACAGTGGCTCTTGCTGGCATCGAGGATGCTTTGTTGAGTCCCTAAATCCCCCTTGGAAAGAGCTGTGGGAAAAGCCCAGGTAACGCATCAGACCAGAGCAGCTGTCGGTGAGCTCTGGGCCCTCCATGCTTGGGTGGGGACAGCAGTCATTCTTGCTGCCAGGAGAAGCCAGTTGGCTTCTATGCGCGGATGTTGCCAGGAAGGGGCATAGGTTGCTGGCATCTCCACAGTGAAACCCTCAGCCACCTGTCCCCTTCCTGCCCTGCATCCATCAGCCTCTCCTGTGCCATTCAGCCCCCTCCCTGGCTTCTGAGCTGCACGAGGACCTGTGGATGGTGCCCAGCCGTTGGGTGCTGCCGGGTGGAGCTGCCATCTTGATGTGGCAGCTGCCCTACGGGGATGGGGTGTCAGGGGCCTTTGGCGCATGTTGTCATTTCTGAGCACAATGATAAATCCTGGGCAGTGTGTTCCCAGATGGCCAGCCTTCATCCAGATGGGGATGTGTGGGGCTCTGAGTTCACTAAGGACCTGTGCTTGCTTTTTTTTTTTTTTTTTTTTTTTTATCCTTTAACTGTACCAAAGGACTTGGTCAGGAGTTCTCGATCATGGTTGGGGACCCTTCGTTCTGTGCCCATCATTAACTCTGCCTTTTGCCCTTTGCAGAGGGTCTCAATGCAGACTACGTGAAGGGAGAGAACCTGGAAGCCGTTGTGTGTGAGGAGCCCCACGGTGAGCATTTCTTGGTCACTCTTCCTCCCTGAAGGTCTCCTAGTTGGTGGCCCCAACACTGACCAGAACTGTGCTAGGGAAGCACAGAGGTGTCTGCTTCTAGAATGTTCACCCAGAGCAGAAGGCTACAGGGGCCCAGGTGTCCCTGCACTCTGCCCGGATCAGCTTGCCTTCCAGTTTCATGAGACTTGGATGCTTGGGTGACAGCCCGGGCCATCTGGTGCCACGTCAATGACTTGTGGGCACAGTTGTGGCTCAGCCTCTGCTCTTGATTCGTCTGAGCTAGAGCCAGGGCACCTCTGTCCCTGACAGTGGAAACAGATGCGTCCTGGACAGATTTGGACAGAGCCGGGGGAAGCTTTTAACCTAGACCTGCAAGCTTTGAATTTCCAAACTGCTGGAGGTAAAGGGAGTGTGGTTAAGGCCCAGACCCTGTTATCGAAATCCATGGCCCTCCCTGCCTCCTCCTTCTGTGGTCATTGAGCACTTTCTGGGTTCAGGAGCTGTCAGTGATTTGAAGTTGCATAAGGTGAGGCTGCCGCCCTGGAGTGACAGACATGACCCGTGGCCCCAGAATGACAGGGAGGAGGTCCAGAAAGGCTTGCCGAGGTGGAGCGGCTGGCTTTCTGTCAGCCAAGGCCAGGGTGGTGTGGGCAGGAAGACTAGGAGGGCCTGGGTGCATGTGGTGACTGGAACTGCAGGGCAGTGGCCATGGGGATGGGACTTGGGAGACCAGAAGGGGCCTGGCCCATGTAGTGGGGGATGAGGTGTCCCAGCCTCTCCCTGGGATGGATGTCTGGCACTGAACGGACTGAGCCAGCCCTGGAATCCAACATGGAAATGGATTCTGTGGTAGCGTTCGCTATCATAATTTTTACCACTTTTAGCCGCTATTGAGTGAGCACCTATATATGAGCCGACGGACACTGTGTTGAGCATTTTATTTAGAATAATCCCTCCAGCAGCCATCGGGAGCATTCCCATTTTGCAGATGAGGAAATGGAGGCTGAGCTGCTCACAAGGTCTGTCCAGCTTCCTCCTCTCCCCTGACCCACCAAGCCCAGGGCAGTCCTGACAGGGAAGGGGGGGTGGGCCCCAGGGGGAGGGCTGCCCGGGGATGGGCTGAGCTGTCCCAGCTCCTGGACAGGATGGAAGGGAACACAACTCTGTTCCCAGCTGGGGCTTGATTGTGTATCTGCTGCTCATGTGCGGGACAGAGCTGAATCCTTCTAACCGGCCTCTTCTCTCCCCAGTGAAATACTCAGCGCTGCACACACAGTCTGCGGAGCCGCCATCCGAGCCGGCCCGGATCTAAGGGCCCTGTTCAACAGCAGGTGCCACCGCTTGTGACCTGGCTCTTTCATTTGGCCCCACAGCTGCTACGCTGCTCTTTTGATGTCATTGACTCTTTGTTCTAAGCTTTCTGGATGACCTCTGGGTACTCGTGAATTTGGTTTCTGTGCCCTGCCATCCAGGGCAGGGTGTCTGAGAGACCTTGGTGCTGAAATTCAAGAGACAGCTCTGGCAGAGAGCCAGCCTTGGCAGCGACTGGGTCACCGACTCCCCCAAGGCAGCCTGCCCCCAGCCTGACAGAGTACGGAGTAGGAGGAGGCATGACGGGAGAAAAGGATGCTCATGCTCAGGAGACAAGAGTTTGAACCTGGGACACTGTAATCCCCCTGCACGCTGGAGTGGCTCACTGTGGCAGGTTTCTGCCACTAGGCAGCTCCCAGCAGAGACCTCGAGGAGCTGCTGTTCGGGGGGCTCAGCCAGCATCTGGAGCCCCTGTGAGGAAGGAACAGCCAGCACCAAGTACCACCACACGCACACGGCACCCAGGGCGGCGTTTTCATTTTAGTCTTTCTCTCTCATCCCAGGTTTTACATTGCTGCTTCAAGTGGAGGCTGTTCAGTTATTTAAGTGTAAACGTGCATCTCACAAGAGTCCTGCCCTGAGAGTTTAGGAATCTTTTGGATAAGTAGCAAGCTGGGACTTGCAGGCCTAATTCCCAGATGATTCCCTAGGGGACGGGGTATGGTCTTGGGGCTGACATGTGTACTCTTTAGGAATCATTGCTACATGGGAAATGTTTTAGACTGGGCAGGGGGAGGTGCTCACCCTCCACCTGTCTATGATCTTACTTTGGTAGCAAGAGCTAGATGTAGGGAATAAGCATCAAAGCCAGAAGCATGCTGCTTTGCTTAAACAGGTATTCGGGGTGGGGAGGGAACGGGAGAGATGCTACTTGGTGTGGTGAGAGACACCTGACTTTCTAGCTCTGCGGTCAGCCTGCCGTCACCTGTTCTGTTGAAGAGCAGCTCCCAGGAATGTTCCTTTGGACCCTGTGTAGCTCTGGCCCAGTGAGCTCTGTTGTGGGAGGCTGAGCTAGGGTCTACTGTAAATCCGTTTGCCATGTCACAAAGCACTTCTGGAAGCAGATTGAGTCACTGGGCAGGCAGGATCCTATTTACAAAACTCTCAGGCCTCTTTGGCCTGGATGACAGCCCCACTAGTTCCACAGGCTTTTAAAGGAAACTACTGGAATCCGAAGCCCCCACATGCTATCTGATGCATGCCTCGTGTGTTCGTTGTTTTAGAAACATCCCCGTGGCGGGCAGGTGGTCAGTTGTAGCACTGCGCAAGGCCGCCTCTCCGGGCCACCCCAGTGTGTGCCTGTGGGCTCCGAAACACCCATCCTCCTGCTCAGCCCTTAGAGCCCGGGCAGCCCAGGACTGTGTGGCTGAAAGGGGGCCTGGGGCATTGGGGCAAAGCTATGAAGGAAGGAAACCATGGCCTGGAGAAGCTCCCTGTGCTTCAGCAAAGCAATTAGCAAGGCAGGCGTTGCTTGCAAGATTGGCCTGTTTCCAAGGCTTCCCATCCTCATTGCTCAGATTGTCAATTTGGTCAGGTTTGTCCCTCCCTGACACCAAGGCCATTGGCCTCGCCCCCTGGCCGGTGCTGGGCTGGAGGTAGCTGTGGAGGATTTTTGCATCTATAGCTTACTGCTACCTAGATGGCGTGACCTCAGGGGGGTTTCCATCTTACCTTTATGGTGAGGCCTAGCTGATGGCAAAAACCTTGAAACCCTATAGCTGTGACATAAACACTCGTGAAAACCATGTTCTCAGTAGCACTGACTTCAAACAAGAGAGACCTGTTTTGCTGTCCCCTAGCTAGGTACCTTCTGCACAAAGCCCATTGCCTGCTCCCAGGCCTGCAGGTGGCAGCCTCTGGTGACTGGACATGCCCAGCGGACCCCTCAGCCTCCTGTTTACAGAGTGCTCATCCCAGGGACGTCGCCCTCCCCTCCCACAGGCATTTTATACCTGCTCAGAACGGTCACCTGCAGAAGCCTAGGCGGTCTCTTGTGACTACCTGAAGGTCACATGGACCAACTTAGGCCTGTCCCAGGTGACAGGGGAGAGTGGACTAGAAGGGCCAATTCAAAATAGCTAATCAGTGTCAGCTTAATTTGGCAGAGAAAACTAACAACTCTGAGCATGTGCTGATGAAGTCACAGCCCAAGGAAACAAAGCTGAGGGGCAGGGAGGTGGGGCGCCCCTGGAGGGGGGGACCTGAGGGAGGCTCACCAGTGCTCTGAGGAAGGAATGGAGACTGATCTCAGAATCCCCTGTACATGTGTTTATGTGCTTGTGTCCAGGTGTGAACTGTGAACTGTCTAGTGTTTGCATTAAACAAAATGGCACCTAACCAATCCTTGCAGTCTGATGATATGAAGGCACTTCCTTTGTCAAGTGATGCTATTTCTTCCTAAGGTAATCTGATGTGGAGCTGTTCTCATTCTCCCCAGCTGAAGGTACAACCCTAGGTGAGAATTCTTGCATTCACCCCTCGGTGAGCAGCTCAGTGTGGGGGGACTTCCAGGAGTGGTCCCCCATTGCTGAGCCTGGAGCCCCAGGCTCACATGTCCCAAGTCTATGGCTCTGCCTCCTTCAGAGCCAGCCAGTAACCACAGCAGGTTCTGGTTATGTGCAGTTGCTCCACCAGAGAGTGGAGCAAGGAAGGGGGCCCTGCACCCCATGGAGAGTGGCCTGTTTGGGATAAAGTGTGTCCTTGTCATTAGTTCGCTGCTTGGCTTGCAAACTGAGAAGATGGCTGGGTGTTCCAGTGTAAAAAAGATACAGTGGACCCTGAGGTTGGTTGGTGGTTTTTTGTTTTGCTTTTGGCTAAACTAGGCTTATAGCAAAAACATACAAAGTTGTCAAACCCAAGGCTGCCACATGATTCTCCTTTGCAGAAGATCTGCAGGGCCAGTGGAGCCTGGCTGCTCTGGCCTCACTGCTGGGGATCCTCTCTGCCAAATACCACAGCAGTGATGTGACTGGAGAGGGACAGGGACCCCCAGGTCTCCCTATGAGAGGGGTGACACACAGGGGCTGGTACAATTTCATCCAGGCCTTTACAGCCCTGAAAAAGTAAGCAATCCTCCCAAAGAGTGGAGAAAATGGCGATTTTAAGCCTCAGAGCCCTGTGCCTGCATGTGCCAGGTGGCTCCAGACCTTTTCCATGTCTTCGACATTTTCTGAAGGTTACAGAACACAGGGGTATTGCCAATTTTAAAATCGGAATACTTACCCATTTCAGCCCAAACACTCAAGACTCATAAATTACATTTACAATTTAGTAAATGAAAATCATGGCATTTTACATATATTAACTGCTTGGCATATAGCAAACATTCAATACATGTTATTTTATTACTAATTTCCTTTAAGGGAAAAATCTGAAATACTTCTTAAAAGGGAGACAACAAAAAAGAGCAGGGAGCAAACATTTTAATTACAGACTGAAATACAGTGTATCAGATGAGACGAATATAATACTGTACCAGTTTTTAAAAACCTGAACCATACAGGTTTCACATCCTAGTACACTTAAAGCCAAAAAAAATGCTTAGGTAATAAAACTATGCTTCAAGTTGTTTTAGAAACAGTTCTGTGCTAGGAACATAGGACAGAAAATGATCCGTTGTGCTTCTTTAAAATCAAATGGGATGCCGCTGGCAGAGCCACCCCCACCTGGTGAGGGCTCATAGGGCCCAGTCTGGGTGTTAGGTTCTCCCAGCTTGGCTTCTCTGGCTCTGTCAAAAGCATCACTCAGTCCACACTATGTTTAATAGTCCTAGTTGGCTGGGGAATTAAATGCTACTTCTTGGAAGAAAATGGGAAATGTCATTTTTTTAAAAAAAATTATCAATGAAAATATCCAGTTTATCTGCTTTCAGATATGTTGGGAACATAAAAGCTAATAGCAATTGCACTATGATTTAGAAACAAATTCCCCAGATGATAAAAATGGAGAATTTAGGTTATCAAATTACATTGAAGAAATTTTTCTGGTATCATTTTCTGTAAGAATCAGAAGGTTTCAAATGTAAAAAAAAAGAAAAATCTATATGTATTTGACTATAAAAACATTTAATATATTTTCAAAAATAAGGTCAATACGTAGGACTTTGCATCGAATCCAGTAATTTGAAACCAACCAGCTAATGCTGTGATGCAGGTGTACTCAGGGTTGCCCTATGAGATGCTGAGGCTGCCTCTGGCTCGAAAGGCGAGCCTCAGCCTCAGGCTGCTGGGGTCCCGGTGAGCTGCCGCAGTGGGCACAGCCCAAGGGAAGGGGTGCAGCCTGCTGGTGCGGCCCCAAATGTGCAGTATTCACTGTGGCATGTCACAAAGAGGAGCTAAGGGTTCTAATGCTCTAGCAGATGGGACCAGCTGACAGTTAACTAATTCTTGCGAGGACTGATGGCGTCACAGAGCTCAAAGTCGCTAAGTGAAGGTGCAAAAGCTGGAGGCGAGGCTGCGGTAGGCTCTGAGAAGGGAAAACCTTGGGAAGCGCGTGCTATGCTTTTCCAAACCGAAGCCACGGTACAGTGGTTGCTTTCAAACATTGACAAGCAGCCATGGGATAAATGAGAGATTATTACAGGCATAGAATGGGGAAAGGCAGACTTGCTTGACACAGGCAGCCGGCATCTGTAAAGAGGTGGGGGAAGCAAGGTCCGACGGCCCAGGAGTGACGGCCAGGTGGCCAGCACCTGGGCACAGCTTCCCCTCAGCAGAGCTGGGGACTGAGCATCCAGGTGCGCGCCCTCGCCAGAGACGCACCGAGCCGCCTCAGGGGGCCAGTACCAGGGTCAGGTGAGGACATGACACATTGCCGAAGGACTGTGTTCAAACCATTTCAAATGTACCACATCAAAATTAGCATGAGGTTTAGTGGAAAACAATTTCTCACACAGTCCAGTTATGCTGATACCTCCTCCTCAGGTGACTAAACATAAAAAAGGACATAGGAAAATAAAGGCATGTTTCTCTTTTTAAAAAATACCTTATATGTACACAGCAGTAATTGTTAACAGGAGGACCCCTTGCACGAAGAGAACCGTAGAATAGATGGCAATGGTTTGTCTTCTCCCCTAAATATTTCATTTAAGAACAGTTTCCACATTGTGGCAAGGACCTGAAGGAAGCCATGTAGCTGGCAATGTGGTCTTTAAGTGAATGGTGTTTGTTTTCAATGAAGGATGTAACTTGGAAAGAAATGGCATGAGACTTAAGTCCTGCGTTCTATTCACTCTGGTTTCTCCCAAGCTGCCTGGACGATAAGAAGTCACTTCACACAGCGGGCGTGACAGATGTCTCTGGTGAAACCACTGACAGGAGGGTAACAGGCTGTTCACAAAACAACAAACACTTGCCAACAGTGGGTGCTGTCAACCAGCCACACAAATGGTCCCTGGGCCTAATCTTAAAAGACAAGATCACAATCTACAGCCATAACAGCTAGTACCAGGTCCCTTTCCTGAGCCACCAAGAGACAGTGGAGCAGCAGGATGGCCCGAGATGGCTGAACTTGCCCATCAGACTGAGGTGTGAACGGGAGTGGCTGAGTGGGAAGGCGAGGAGCCCCGCTCGGACGAGGATGAGACGGCACGTGTGGCCACCTCCCGCTGCAGGTCCTCTACCCGCTTCTGCAGGTCTGCCCTGACGGCCAGCAGCTCCTTGAGGTTCTGGTGGATTGGCATCTGTGGCGAGCACAAAGCTAATTAATGGGTCGTTTCTTACCATAGTGTTTCCACATCAGCATGGCTGGCTTAGTGTTTCACCACCACGGCACCTTGGTGTAACTGACCCACCTCTTGCTCAGGGTACAGTGACCCTGTCCCCGATATTGCAGGGCCGCGAAGGGTGTCATGGGGGCTTGTCGCACCCTCTGCTCCCTTCCCCCGGCCTTAGTTGCTCAGGACACAGGCTTAGGTAGACCACACCCCACAATCCACGGAGGGGGCCAAGTGCAGGCTGTGTCAGATGTTTGTATGTCGACCCCCTCCCAGCCTCTCTAATCTCTATTTCTGCATTTTTTATAAATAGCTCTGCTGCCTGAAAATACTTCTGTTAAATCAGCATTTTCTACAACTTGTGTTTTCATCAAGTGAAGCCCCGGGGTGGGCAGCGCCAGAGGAAGGAGAGCTGGCCCCACCCCAGTGTGCTTCTCTCAACCCCATTGAGGGGTGGGGCTAGTTAAAGAAATGAGAAAGGGTTTCCTTCAGCCCCACTATTTTATCATAGCATGCAGTTCACTCGGCTAACACACTGTCTTTTGCACCTACTGAGGCCCAGGACCCGGCTTCTCCTTCGTGGAGCTCTCCAGGCCTCTGTCTCCCCTCAGTCAGGCCCTGTGACTCACCACTTAACACCCTCCAGTGGCTTCTTCCTCCTGAGAGTAACTTCCTGACTTTGGCCTCGAAGCCCTCTGTGGCCTGGCCCCAGCCTGCCTCCACTCCCTCAAACACTGAGCTGCACCGTCATGGGTGCCACTGCTGACCAGCCCTCCTGGAGGGATGGAAAGAGGAGACACACCGAGAGAGGGTAGCCAGGGCCTCCAACATAACAGGGTGTGTGGCAGCCAGCACCAAGGAGCTAGGAACAAATGCTGCACTTGGGGAGGACAGCACTGGGGTCTGACGGCAAAGGCTGGGAGGTGGGCACCAGCTCCCCTCTTACCCTTAGGACCCATCTGGTATTTTTCTCTGTGGGATCACATGATTCCAGTCAGACAAGGGACCGGTCTGCAATCAAGCTCCCATCACTGACACGCAAGGGAATACACGATCTCACGTGCACACGGGGCTACTCAAATGTACCGCTATCATACCCTCATGTAGCTTTTTGTATCTTTTTTCATTTTCATTTGCAATAAATCAAGGGCATGCCGGAAGGAATGGAAAATTGAGGCTTAAATACAGAATTGTATTAGAGGACGTTCCCATCTAAGGGCCAGTTGTGTTTGCCCGTGGGTGCCAGTATGCATGAGACACAAGCCCAGAGGGTCCCAAAGTAAACAGGATGCCCACTGGGCCCTCCTCTCCAACCAGCCACCCTCTGACAGATGCCCAGGGTGACCCTCTCTCGGCAGCCACCCTGCCACCACCTCAGAGAAGAGACCCAGCAGGCTCACACCCCACCTGGCTCCCTGTCCCTTGTCACTGCCCAGCCACACCAGCCTGCCTGCTGATCGCTGCCAGTCTGCACTGTACTTCCCATTCCCACCCACCACAGTGCTGCAGGAGTGAGGAGGAAGCTGCTGGAAGGCGGGTGCAGGCTTTGGTTCTTATACCTGGCCCTGTCACTTAGATCCTCGGTGGTTCCCACAATCCCTGGAATGAAGTCCAAACTACATCTGCCTCTCTAGCCACCACCACCGAGGCCCAGTCTGCTCCCCAGCACGCCGTGTGCCTAGCACCTGGGGAGTGTGTGCTACATGCTGCTTGTGTTGAGGACAAAAAGCTGTGGCCCATGGATTTCTCAGTCCTCCCTCCTATGTAGCACAGTATAAGGGAGAAAGCAAAACGCTAGACCACCCACCTACCACTGTGCTAGGCACTTGGTATGGATTCATTTCCTGTTCGGTGAGTGTGAGGTCTCAGTGACGATTAGGACCTTACCCCAGATCAGGTGGTTACTCAGTGCCAGAAAGGGGATTTATTTGGCCCTGCTCGGGCCATCCTTCCACGACGGCACATACCGGGCAGCAAGAGCTTGGCCAACTTACGGCTTCCCTGAACCTTCCCTTCACCCTCTGCATCGTGGGATTGTTGTGAGTATTAAGTGAGGTCACATGTGGACAGTGGAAAGATAGACATGCTCTTCAAAAGAAGAAAAAAAGATACCTGAGGTCTCATCCGTGGATTCCATCGTACGTAATAGTTTACCCACAATTCCAAATGACTCAGACTAGCAACAGGATATAACACATGGTTTTCATAATTCACAAAGAAGGGATTGGAGAATTCATCTAGCTGGCTATTGATATACGACCATAAAGAAATAGTCTTTGTACATACATCCTAAAAAACAAAAAAAAAATATAATGAAATAAACTTTTCTTCATATCCTCAAGAATTAGTATAACATGGAGAAAAGGACTGGACTAATGAAGTGAATTCCAATGCTGAAAAATTCACCAACATTTACTAAGCCCTACCCCCATCTCCTCACCAGTCATGGTCTCACACTGGGACAACATGGAAACACACACTGCTTGGTCTCCTGGAAAAAGGTATTGCTGAAATTAGGTAGCATCTGGCAACAGTGTCTATGGGAAGACAGAATGAGAACTTTCCAACCACAGGATGATAGTGCCCATCAATAATATTTTTTTTATTATGGTGTTAAGTTTGCTTTTGTGACTTTTAATATTGAGCAACATGGGTAAAATTTACAGTTAAGATTCCTTGCACTGAAAAATCATCACTATCTGGAGAAAAATGTGCCATGGTGGCAGGCTGGAGCAGCTCTATATAGGGAAGTATGTCATTAAATTATATTCTGTAACTACTTGGATTGCTCATTAGAGTGAAAACACCTAAATTTTCAGGAATGGTGAGGCAGGTAAACATTAAACAACAGATCAAACACAATGGCAAAGTCAAATGAGAAAATGTTGAGACCAAGAGAATTTTCTACTGTCCTGCTGCTCACTTTCCACAAAGTAGCTAAATGCAGAAATATTCAATTAGGACCATTTGATTTTTTTATATATTATACCAGAGAAATAGCAGCAATAATTCAAGGGGTCCAGAGTAACCAAAATAATCTTGAAAAAGAACAAAACTTACACTTCCTATTTTCAAAACTTACTACAAAGCTATGATAATCAATACTGGTGTTGCTGGCATAAGGGTAGACACAGAGTACGGAAATGAACTCTCTCACATTATGGTCAACTGAGTTTCAACAAAGGTGGCAAGAAAATTCAATGGAAGAAAGATATTCTTTCCAACAAATGATGCTGGGACAACTACACAGGCAACACACAAAAGAATGAAGCTGGGTCCTTAATTCACACCATATATAAACATCAACTTAAAATGGGTCACAGACCTAAATGTAAAAACGTTTTAGTTTTAACTATTAATGCAAAACTCTTAGAAGAAAACATAGGAGGAAATCTTCATAACCTTGGGTTAAGCAATGGTTTCTTAGATATGATACCTAAAGCACAAGCAAGAAAAAATAAATTGGACTTTATATCAAAGTTTAAAACTTTTGTGCTTTAAAAAAGGATACCATCAAAAAAGTAAAAAAATCCACAGAATGGGAGAAAATTTTTACAAATCATATATTAAGGGACTTGTATATATAAAGAATGTATAAAGAACTCTTACAATAATAAAAGATAACCCAATTTAAAAATGGACAAAGGATCTGAGTAGACATTTCTCCACAGAAGATACACAAATGGCCAATAAGACCATGAAAAGATGCTTGACATTATTAGTCATTAGGGAAATGCTAATCAAAACCACAGCATATCACCTCTCACCCACTAGGATGGCTATAATTTTTTTAAAAAAGGAAAATAAGTGTTAGTGAAATGTGGAGAAATTGGAAGCCTCAGACATTGCTGGTAGGAATGTAAAATGGTACAACTACTCTGGAACACAGTTTGGCAGTTCCTCAAAATGTTAAACAGAGTTACCACATGACCCACCAATTCCACCCCTAGGTATATGCTCCCAAGAGAAATGAAAGCCCATGTCCACACAAAAGCTTGTACGTGAGTGGATATAGCAAGCAGCATATTCATAAAAGCCAAAAAGTAGAAACAACCCAAATTTCTATCAACTGATCAATAGATAAACAAAATGTGGTCTACTCATAAAATAGAATATTGTTCAGCCATAAAATGGAAGGAATTACTGGTACATGGATGACCTCTGAAAACATGCTAAATGAAGGAAGACAGTATTATGTCTACTATTGTGTGATTCCATTCCTATGAAATGTCCAGAATAGGCAAATCCATTGAGACAGAAAGTAGATTGGTGGTTGCCAGGGGCTGAGGGTAGAGGGGATGGGAAGTGACTGCTAATGGATAGGCATTTTTTTTGGGGTGATAATTTTATGAAATTAGATATTAGTGATGGTTACACAATATGTAAATATACTAAAACCACTAAATTGTACACTGTAAATGAGTGAATGTTATGCTATGTAAATTATATCGCAAGAGGTGATTTTTTTTTAAGGACAGTAAATTTTGTGCCCCCCTCAAAAAAAAACTCAAGATAAAACCACAGTTTAAATTCTATATATAGACTTCATTCTTGTGTTGCTGGTTTTGTTTTAAACAATTTTATTGCAATATAATTCACATACCATAAAATTCACTCTTTTAAACAAGTTTTTCTTTTTATTAAGAAGTTAACAGGGCCCCATCACACTGCACCTGCAGGAGTGTGGATTTGATCCTAACTGCAGTGGGAAGCAGGGAAGAGGCACATGATCAGATTTAAGTTAGTGAATGCCTACTCTGGTTGCTCTGTCTAGAATGGACTACTGAAGCCTGTCCCTGGGCTGCTGCCTTAGTCCAGATGCGAGACAATAGAGGCTTGAGCTAGGCTTGTAGCTAGCTGTAAAGCAGTTAAGAAGTGGCCAGATTAAGAATATATTTGGGGGGACAGGGCCAGCAGTGTTCGCTGATGGACAACTGGGGTGAGGGTGAAGGAGGGATTGAAGAAGATTTCTGTGTATCTGGCCTCAACATCTAGATGGCCAGTGGTGTCATTTACTGAGAAGCAAAAGACCAGGAGAGGAGCAGGAAAGGGCATTTAGATCCCTGAGGCGAGATAAAGTCATCTACAGAGACAGAATAGGGTTCAGGGTGAGGAGACGACCCAGGACTCGGCCCAAGTGACTAGACCTTTAGAGACTGGTTAAAATGGCAGCCAGCCAGAGACCGAGCAGGGGAGGCCAGTGAGTGGGGTAGGGCAGGCACAGGAAGTGGGGTCACGGGATGAGGGAGGGGTCAACTGTGGGGAGGCTGCTGCGAGGGAGGGAGGTGGCCATTGCTGACAGACTGTTTCCCCTTGAATTCTGTAATGTTCTAACACACTTAGCTCATAGGCAGTAGTCCCTTTGGATTAGCCAGACAATATTCTCTAAGCTGCTTTTTACCAATGTCTTCTCATTTTTGACCATTTCTTTCTTTTATCACTGAGGAGAAAAGGAAGAACAGGTGACATGTAACTCTGAGAAGCTTGGCAGCTATTTGTGTTTTTTTGTTTTTTTAAACCAGCTCCATGAACAAGAAAGTTTAGCTTGCTACCTAAAGTGAGGTTTTTGGCTAGACTTGATTTTTTAAGTTCTTCAAGTATGATTCTGCCCAACACCACAGAGAATGAAAAGCAGATTTATACTATTTTGGAGTCAGTGCAATGGAAAGTACATGAACTCGAAGGCAGGAGGTCCAGGGTCTAACAATGATCCTACTCCTTAGAGAGCCCTTGGCTCTCTGGGTCCCAGCCCCCTGCATCTATGAGGTAAAGGGCTTGTCTTAGACATATGTGGTGGGGCTGCCAGAGCCCAGGAAGCATATCTAGTGCAACCTGCCTTATATTCACCAGGGCTGGAGCCCACGTCCTCCCTCAACTCAGTCCTTCTGTTGCAGTGGCTCTTCCTGGGAGAATCCACAGATTCTGATGGATTTGCATGCATCATTCAAAACTCATATGAGGAACACTTTCTATACTATACTCAGACAGTTGTAATCACTGTCTTCTCTCTGTGTTCCTATATCATCTTGCACATATCATACCAAAGCTTAAGGGTTTCTTTGTTTCTTTCCTTTTCTTTTGTTTCAGCATTTCTTTTTCTCCCTCTAGACTTCAACATTCTTTAGGATAAAACCTGTGTCTTAGTCCTTGTGCCACCAGCAATTAATGTACTGCCTGAATATTGTGGACAAAAAAATTTTTTTAGTAGATAAAAAATATCTACTAAAACAGGGCAAGCAACAGACGAGAACACCACACACTTACCTCTTTGAATCGCTGTTGTTCACAGTTGCACAAAAAGGTCCCAAAGAGACAGCTATAAAGGTGATCCAAAATTGTAATCAAGAATAGTTCATTAAACTCAAACGCTGAAGGAAACTTAAATGGAGAGAAAAATAAGATTTAGTCCTAAAATCCAATTTCTAAAACAAAGTAATACTACTTTTTGTGAAAGACAGCTAAACTGCAAATTGGAACACAGTCAAAGATTGAAAAGATGACTGAGCCAATGTAAAACTTAACTATCTATAGTTTTAAGACCAAGCTTGTAGACAGATCCGGCTGAGAAACCACCAGAGGCAACAAAGTTTGTTGTACTCTTCAATGCCCAAAGCAGCTCGTGCAGCTTCCACTCCTCACCACAGTGGGAGAACAGAGCCCAGACTCAGCCTTCTGCCAGAAACAACAGGCAAGCTGGACAAAACATACGAAATGACTGTTTTCAGACACTGAAACAAACAGCACAGGACTGTGACCCTGAGAGAAGGGAAACAACTGAGGGGAGCCCTACTATTGTCTGAGCTCCCATCTGCAGGCACATTCCAGGCCACAGAGCTCGACTCAGGCATAATATATATCTAAAATGACTCAAGAAGAAATAGAAAATTTGAATAGCTCTGCATCTACTAAAGAAACTGCTAACTAAGACCTTCCCACAAACACAACTCCATGAACATACATCCTCTAATCCTTACCAATGTATATGAGCAAGTTGAATCCAGCAATACATAAAAAGAGTAATACAACAAGACCAAGTGGGGCTTACCTCAGGTATAACACAACAAGACCAAGTGCGGCTTACCTCAGGAATGCAAGGCTGGCTTAACATTTGAAAGTTAATGTTATAAGAAAATCAATTACTGTAATTTACCATATTAACAGAGGAAGAAAAACCACACAATCATGTCTACTGTTTTAGGTAATTCTTAGTGGGGTTTTGCAGAATTCCAATGAAGACTATCACCATTGACAGCAGGTTTTAGCCAGTAGCTGGCATGTAGTATCCATGAGATGATCTGGAAATGATAATGATGATCCTAGCAGCAAGCATGTACTGAGTGCCAACCATATGCCAGAATTCTAATTTAAAAACATAGTGAAACATTCATCACCTACTAAATGAAGCAAAACCAATTAGAATAAAACCAAATACAACTATCCAGTATGTTTTTATGTAGGTCAGTTTACTTTACAGACTTATTCTTCAATCAGAGTGATGTTTGCATACCGTCATGACTAATCCTGACATCTCTTGGGTGACAATGAGGATTACTGACAGACAAGTTTCTTTTTTAACTTAGCTTTACTACTTTAAAGACTAGCGACAGACTTTTCAATGAGAAACAACAGTCAACCCAGGAGTGTCCAAACTCTACCTGAAATTGTTCTTTTCCCCACCAGGCTAACTTAAAGAATTCTGCTCAGATACATTGGATTAAGATTCGCCTCCCTTCCCATCTTAAGGATTACTCTCATAGAGACACACAACTCTGTTCTAAGGAGCACCATCAGAATATCACTTTCAGAAAGCCCTGAAAACTAGCTCTGGTGGTGGTTTTTACTAGCATTCTTATTCTTAGATGAGCTAAGTCAATGGTGTAATGTCTCTGGATGAAATGCTAATGACAGGTACTAGTTAATCCTCTCCTGGAACCTTTAAGATTGCCCCTTGCAACTCCCACAGTGGCCTCACATTCCAAATGGCTATCTTTTAAAAAGCCAAGCACACTATGTCTGCTTCTCCCAGCATTTTTCTACGCTTAGTTATGCCCTATTCATAAATTATTGGCAACACAGAATTTATGAATTTTAAGCAGATATATAATAGTTATGTATATTGAAGCTTTATTAAATCAAAAATAGGAATGGAAGACCTAGGGTTTTGTCCTATACTTTTAAACGTTTAAAAACAAACATTTACTAACAAGACAGCAATTTATTGACATATTTTATAAGTCATGAGTGCTATGAACTGATTATTTGTGTCCCTCCAAAATTCATATGTTAAAATCCTAACCCCCAAGGTGATAGTATTAGGAGGTGGGGCCTTTGGGAGGTAATTAGGTCATGAGGGTAAAGACCTCATGAATGGGGTTACTGGCCTTACAAAAGAGGCCCAAGAGAGCTCACCTGTCCCTTCTGCCATATGAAGACATAGTGACAAGACAGCCATCTGTGAACCAGGAAGTTAGCCCTCACCAGACACCAAATTTGCTGGTGCCTCGACCTTGGACTTCTCAACCTCCAGAACTATGAGAAATAAATTTCTGTTGTTTATGAACCACCCAGTTTATGGTATTTTGCTCTAGTAGCCCAAACAGACTAAGGCAATCAGTCTCTATTCATAGCCCCTAAACTTGTATTCTAGATCTGGGTGCTTGTGTGGGTGTGTTCTAGTACCACTGACTACAAGCCTTATTCTGGCCAACTGGGTACCTGATATGGGAGGAATCAAAGTGGGCAGGGCTCAGTCTAAGCCCATCAGCACTGGAAAACAAAGACTCCACCTACTGATGGTGGGTTAAGACTGCCATTCACACTTTCAAAGGGCATCGTGGCATTAAACTCAACTCAGAAAACAGATAAGGGAGAAAACAGTAGAAGCTAGAGTAATAAAAATAAAAGACTAAGTGTCTCTGCAGTTCATAGTTTGTTTTGGCCTCTTCTCCTGGAAACTGTACCATTTACCTAAAAAGTACAGTCCCCAAATATCTACAGTAATCTATAATAAAATTCTACAACCCTTGCAGAACAAAAATATCAATGACTATTTTTTTTAGGTGTTCAATACATATTTATTTATTTTTTGTGATTTTTTTTATTTCAGCATATTATGGGGGTACAAATGTTAAGGTTATGCATATTGCCCTTATATCAATGACTATTAAACCTATCTCAAAGGGTAAAGATTCTATTAAACTATAGATATGATAGAATGTCTTTGGGACTCTTCTCTAAATATTCCTTCATTTATTTTTTCCCTTCCTATCAGTTTGTCCACATACTGACTAGTTCATTTTATTCTGATATTTCTAACAACTTTACACTGACTTAGCTTACTCAATTTAGCAGTTAGGCAATCTAAAAATAATCTTTTACATGAATGAATCTTTTACTAGCCTGCTACATATCTCAGTCATTTATTAACTGATAATTAAAGACTGATCATTGATCATTAATGTCTCTGCCTCTAAAGCATTAACAATGTTATTGTAAAAGAAATTATACACACATTTCATGGACAGAATCTTAGAGCTGAGAGAGACATATGAAATGTTCTAATTCAATCCCCTTATTTCTTTTCTTAAAATGCAATAAATGGTACAAAAATGACATAGCTTTGATATGAAAATAAGCACTAAGCAAAATGAAGAATGGAAGTCAATTTGAAGATGCCAAAAAATACACACACATTTAATCTAGGCATTTTGGAGAGGTAAAGCTGTTTTGCATCTTCAAAAATGATGCTTATCCCTTTAGAAGCACTGGAATTATTTTTTGTGTTCAACCTTTTTATGTAATTTTTCTAACATGTATCCCATACTTTCTTGTCTTAATAACCTGAATGTAACAATCATTTAATTGTGTTATTGGCACAACGTCAATACAAATGGCAATAGTGCATGCCACTATAAAACAGTAAGGCTTCTGGCCAGCCTCCATGCCTTTTGAGTATATGTTTGCTGTTAAGTTTCACTTGAACCACTGCCATGCCTACCTCCAGAACTACCCCTCTGATCTGGGCAGCTCTCTAACTGGGTGCTTTTAATCAGCTGTGACCTGGCAATCAGATCGTGCAAGACCACAATCAGTTCTTTGTAGCTGGGTCTAAAAGTAAGTATAAGTTCTGAGCAAGGGCCTGAGGAAGCTGCGGAACCTACTTTGGCTACTCAGGACCCCCCTCACTTTGATTCTTATTTCTGAAAGTAGTTTGTGCTGTCTAGACCCCTTGGCACTCAAAGTGTGGTCTGTGAACCAGCATCATCACCTGGGAAATTGTCAGAAATGCAACATCTCTGGCTCACCCCAGACTCACTGAATCAGAATCTGCATTTCAACAAGAACCCCAGATTCATGTGCTCATTAATGTTTGAACAGTGTTGGTCTAGAGCAACACTGTTGCTCAAAGTTGAATCTCAAAGTTCAGCATAGGTTAGAATCCCCTCAAGGGCTTGTCAAACCAGAGTGCTGGGCCTCCCCACCAAATGAGGCCTGTAAATTAGTGTATCTAACAAGTTCCCAGGGGGTGCTGAGGCTGCTGGTCCCAGGACCATGCTTGGAGCACCAGTCTAGATCACTGGTCTTCAAACTCACTTGCATATCTGAATCACCCGGGGAACTTTTTACACATACCTAAGCCTCTCCCCAGGCCCACAGGAAGAAGGCTCTCCAAAAGTTCCCAGGTGCTGAAAGCATGCACCAAGTAACTTGGTGTGAAATTGACTGTTTCTGATTTTCTGCATATATTTCCAAGTGAATCAAAATCAAATTGTATTAAATAACAGAAGGGGTCATATTTTACACATATGCATTCATTTTGAATGAAACAGCAATGAAAGTTTATCTAATCTTAAAGATACATTTAAATCAAAGACTATATAGGTCAGAAATACACTTGAAAATCTCTCACCTGTCTTGTCATTTGCCAAACACAATCAATAAACTGAAGAAATATAGGAGAGCGGTCGGCGTCAGCATGGTTGTCGTTACCATGACCCACTCGCTGAAAAGCAGCAAAAGTTAGATGTTTTAATGTATGCTACGGTCCTCTCAAAAGTCACTTTAAATTGCTTGGTGGCAAGAATCACATCTCATCAGGCCTCACAGAATTCCTTGTACATAATAGGCACTCAAAAATGTCATTGGATAGATGCCTAATAATGCTATTGCTGGATCGAATGGTAATTCTAATTTTAGCTCTTTGAGGAATCTCCAAATTCTTTTCCACAAAGGTTGCACCAATTTGCAGTCCCACCAACAGTGTAAGAGAGTCCCTATCTCTCTAAGCTAAGAGTTTGGTGTATCACCACAATCAGAGTCTTTAAATGTTAAAGTGGTGGTAAATTACTCAAATTATTAACATAATTAAAATACAGTAATCTTCAGAAAGTTATCTGAAACAAATTTAAGACCAGCTTAAAAAAATTTGAAATAATGGGAAAATATGAAAATCTTTAACTAAAAACGAAAGATGGTTTTGTTTGTAAAACTTTCAACACAGCAGAAAAATATTTTCTTACTTGGACTGCAGCTTCAAAGCTACAAATGATTGTCTACTACGAATTAAAAATATAGGTATAATTTTAAAAAGTTTCCAAATGGCTTTATTTTAAAGACACGGTAATATTAGTAATTCCACAGAACACGTAGGATGTCCCAACAAGCAGTCTCGCCTGCCAGGAAGTACACACACAAAAGAAATCGAGTTCTTGTAAATTTTTTAAAAAAGAGGTAAAGATGAATCAAATTGCGAGAAAAGCAAATTCAATCAGGGAAAGGAAGGGATCTTGACTTACATTTCACAGGATTATCATCCTTTCCTTATCCACACCGAAAATTTTTATAAAAACATAAGCTACACCATTCAACAGCACAGAACGGCACTTGGCCACTTCTCTCAGAACTGCTCCGGAGATTGGGGTAAAACAGATTACACACCTCCCTGAAGAGATTCTCAAAGTACATTTTAAAAAACAAAGCAGATTGAACAATTTAAGAAACTTGCTCGGACTCGGCACAGTATGACGATTACTACTTTGCAGACGCATTTTCTCTGCTCCGCTAGGACTCTCCCCGTACCCCGGTCCACGTCCCTCCTTCTTTAAAGGGACTCGCGCTGACTGAGATGGTTCGGCCAGAAATCCCGATTCTCTCTGCCTGGGCTGTGAATTGCTGAGGAAGGCCGAGCCCAAAAAGACCGGAGTAGAGTCTCGAGACGCAAACAAGGTAAAACAGAAAAACGCGCGGGGCAGTGCGGTGGCGGGTAGAGAGTTAGAGCGAGACCCGCCCCCACTCTCTCAACCCCACCCAAGCCCACCTCTCCTTCGCCGGACAGCACAACAAAACCAGAAAAGGTAACAAAAGCTAAAATTACAAAGCAACACTACGAGAAAACAAGTAAGGCTTCCTTACTGTCCCCACTCTCCGGCCCAATTCTCTACCAAAGCTCCCGGCCCACCCCACCCCCCAGGGGTCCCGGCGCCATTTAGCTCCTCCGCGAAGCCGCCGCCATTTTCCGCCCCCGCCGGATAGCTGCTGTGCCTCGGCGGCCGCTCGCTCCGCTGCTCTGCAGCTTGAGCCACCGCCGCCACCCGGCCCTGAGAGGGAGGCCCTGGCCTGAACATGCGGGGACTACAGCTTCAGCGTCAGGAAGGCCCGGCTCCGACCCCGCCCGCGGTGCCCAGGCGCCGGGAGCTAGCGCCAGCCGGCGGGAGCTAGCGGGCAGCAAGGGGGCCGGACAGGCTCCACTGGGCGGAGCGGCCCTGGCGGCGGTTGGGACCTGAAGGTTCCATCGCACTTACTTCCTGTTTTGGGTCCGGGCACTTTGGAAGAACCAGGATGGAGGCTCCAAAAAATACCAGGATGGAGGAAGCAGCCACGGGCGAGAGTGGCTGCAGCTGGAGTGAGCGAGCGCGACGAGCCACCGGAAACGGAGCTGCGCCCGCGCCCCGCCCCCAATCCCCCTCACACTCCCCCTCCCGCTCGACTCTCCTGCTGGGCGGCCCTGCGCTCCGGCTGCTTGCGTCACTTCCGTCTGTGTCGGCACGCGAAAAAAAGTCCTGGGTTGTTGCAGCTGGTGTCTTGTTCCGTTTAGTGGTGGCTGTACCTTGCGCTTCTCTTTTTCTGCTAGGGAGTCTTGAAACTGACTGTCTGACTGCTGTTGCCGTAATGCAAGCCCTGCTCCTTTGCGCGCCTGTGGTCCTACCGGCCCTGGGGATACTTAGGCCCTGCGGGCTGATATTCGTAGTTCCCTGTGGCTCTGAGCGGAGGGAGCCGCGGTGTGGAATGGCTATAACGCGGCTCTGAGTGCCGAAGGAAACAGCAAGTGTGTTCGTACTTGGTCCACCTTGCCAAAGATGCTTAAAATGAGGTGTTACCTCTTTGGCCGTGTGATGCAGTTCTTGGCGAAATGTGTCTTCTGTGATTTCGCTGTTAAACTAGGAAGGCGCTCTTGTGTTGTGCGTAGCTCTTAGGGTACTGCCGCTCCTCGACTTATGCTGCGATTGGGGCTCCACCAAACCCATCGTGAGTCGAAAATGCATTTAATACCCCGATAAACGAAAGGGCTAAATAAATAAGCCTTTGGATTTGAACAATGTGAGACAGCAGTCTTTCAGTGCTTAGGTGCCACTTAAGTGCTTTACGTGTATTAAACTCTGATGTTCGTAAGTGCCAGATGCATCGGTACAGTTATAAATGTGTCCAAACGCATGCGACAAATAAGTGGTAGAGTCAGAATTGAAGCCTGAGCTCCAGAGCCTGTGTTCTGAACTTATCTGCTGCAGCTCACAAGATACTCCTTGGCAGTAGCCTTACAATGAAAACAAATGATTACAACCAGTTTGCAGATTTTTTTATTTTACTGGAGGTTGGACATCTTTGACCAATTTTCATCAGGAGTTCTAAACCAGCCTGAGCAAGAGCAGAGACCTCATCTCTACTAAAAATAGAAAGAAATTAATTGGCCAACTAAAAATATATAAAAAAATTAGCCGGGTATGGTGGCGCATGACTGTAGTCCCAGCTACTCGGGAGGCTGAGGCAGAAGGATTGCTTGAGCCCAGGAGTTTGAGGTTGCTGTGAGCTAGGCTGATGCCACGGCAACAAAGTGAGACTCTGTCTCAAAAAAAAAAAAAAAAAAAAAGAGAGAGACCTGAGTGTGAATATTGGCTCCATTGCTTAATATTAGATGTGGCACTTTACCTGTCCAAGCTTCATTTACCTTAGAAAAATGAGAGTAATAAGATCTACCTTCCGGAATAATGTAGACCACATACTTTGCACAGAGCCTGACATATGTATAATGCTCACGCATTAAAAGTAGAAACTAATAAACCCCTGAACCAGAAAAGCAATAAAACTACTCACAGAACAGTTGTAATGAAATAATTACATATGCAAAATTGTTGACATTAACATTTATGGGAAGGTGGTTCTCAATTAGCCACATTATTCATGAAGCATAACCATACAGGATTCTTTTCACTAAGGCATAAAATGGTGCTATCTAAATTATAGTCTGGGTGCCTATTCTCTTCTGCAAAATCAGTCAACCTGCACTCTGCTGTTAATTCCGTTAAAACAGTCCAAGCCGGGCGCGGTGGCTCACGCCTGTAATCCTAGCACTCTGGGAGGCTGAGGCAGGTGGATCGCTCAAGGTCAGGAGTTCGAAACCAGCCTGAGCAAGAGTGAGACCCCGTCTCTACTATAAATAGAAAGAAAGAAATTAA
>CAUYRT010014318.1:0-13176 GCA_963574885.1 Lepilemur ruficaudatus
TTCTCCTGGGCACCCGCTGGCCCTAAAGCAAGGTCCTCCCATAGAAAGTCAGAAGCGTCAGGGTTGGGAGGAAGGGTGAGCAATTTGGAGCCGTGTGGGTCTCACGACAAACACCTGGAAAGGAAGCCAAATCCGAGGTGCCGAGTTGCCACACTGACGGGAGGCCTTCACCAGGGCCCAAGGAAGCTCATTCGGGTTTTTTATTAAGGAATACTTCTTCCAGCTGCTGACCGCATCTCAAATCCGGGAAAACCTCAGTTTCTCTAGTCCTTGCGCTTCCCTTCTAGTTACTAGTGACATGTTCCCGGATACAGGACACAGTGTTAAGTAACAGTGCCCAGGGTCTCCGCAGGAGCTGTCCACGAGGCCGCGTCCGGGTGGAGCCTGGGGCCCAGGGCGCGGGCGTGGAGGGCAGGGGCACGGCTGGCAGCCCCTTTGTCTGGTGTTGGATCCCCTCGCCATCCTCCCTGCTCACAGAGCCTGTGCCTTGGAGCCCCAGCTCTCCTCACCCCGTCAGTGTGGGTCCCCAAGGCGCAAACACCCGCATGGGGCCTGGATAGAGCTTGTCTGCGGGAGAGTGCGGAGCTGCTGCCCTGCCTTCTGCTCAGCCTCGAGCTGACTCGGCCCGGAAAGCCCAGCACAGCCCAGGCTCTTCTCCGAGGTTGGGCGGGTAGACCCAGTGTCGTACTTGGGTCTGAGAGCGCGGTGTGCTCCAACTGGGGGACGCCTCCCACAGAAGCCACCAGAGAGCCGTCTTGCAGAGTCCAGAGGGAAGGGTGGGGGGCCTGGAGGTGGTCTGAGGCAGCAGCCCCTGCAGCACGTGGGCACAGTGGGGCGGTGGATTTGGGTCACTCCTTTCCCCTTTCAGGTCCTCTCTGTTAACCCTCGCCACCCAGGACTTAAGTCCCAGCGGCCCCCCGACTGCCCAGCCACTGGAGGTCTGCGATGTGCACCGTTCTCAACACTTGCAGTTCGCCCTGGGCCTGCCCTTGGCCTTGTGCGCAATAAGCAAATAAGCACGGAACACTTGGGTGTCACAAGGCCCCGTGCCAGGTGCCCACAAGGACGTGAAGAATGGTAGCGGGGGCACAAAGAGGTCCTCGTGGGCAGGGCACCCCCATGGCCAGGCTGGGTGCCACAGCCTCAGCAGAGGGAATGTACAGTGGCCAGGAGGAGGCCTGGGGTCCGGCGGGGATTTGTGACGTGGAGGGTGGCCTCTCCCCAGGCTGGCTGGGACTTGGGCGCTGGGGGCGCAGAGGAGGAGGGCAGAGGCCGAGGAGAGCCTGGCTGTGGGCAGGGAGAGGATGCTACAGTACAGCACTGCAGCGGCACGATGGTCATGGGGAAAGGCTTCTTTGGTCAGTGGCCGGGGTGGGAGTGACGGAAGGAGGCCAGGCTGAGAACCCTAGTGACGGGAGGAAGGAAGAGACACCCTGGGGTCTCTCGCGGAGCTTGGGGTGAGGTCAGGAAGACCCAGTGCCCAGCGGGGAGACAGGAGGGGCCTCCCCCAAGCCCCGCGTTGGCCACCTGAGCCCCTGGCTCCCTCCCAGCTTCTCTCGCCCCAGCCCAGCTTTGTCCTGGGACCAAAACGAAGGCATGTGTTCCCGGCCGTGTGACAGAACTTTCCTGAGCTCAGGTCAGGTCTTGGTTTTGCAGGAGGACTAAGAGTGTTGGGGATTCTCAGGCCTCCCCGAGTCGCCACTGTGTGTGCGCCCAGGGCCAGGCCTGCGGGCTTGGAGGACGGGCGTTACTGAATTTCAAGCTAAATGCAAACTCTGACTGTAAGATCCTGTATTTGGTACCTTTCAGTAGAGTAGAAACCACTTCATTTTTATTTGCTAATTTAGATTCTGACGGTGCTGGGTGACGGGGTGCACAAGAGGAGATGGAATCTCTTTGATTCCTTGAGAGTTTTTAACCTGTATCTATTTAAGTACCTGTGGCCAGTTTGTGGCCTGGCCGCCTTCCCTCCGAGGGCCCAGCACAGGAGCGTGTCTGGTGTGGGCCAATAACCGAGGGACCCTGGGCGGTGGGTTCTCTTTCGTCAGGATCCCGCCGCGTGGAGCTTCTACGCAGGGTCTGTTGGTGCATCCCGGGCCCGGCCTCCTCAGCCTCCCACCCACCCGTGGACGTCTCTGAGTCTTCCTCCTGCAGACTCCGCAGAGACCCAACCCGCCATCTCCTGAGGGCTCCTGGCCCTGGCTGGAGACGGCCCTCCCCATGCCCTGCGCAGCAGCAGGGGGCCTGCGGGCCCCGCTGTGGGACCCCTCTGAGCTCTGATCCTGCGGAGGTGTGCTCAGAGCTCGGGCCGGGCCTGGACAGGGTGGGTCCCGTCCAGGAAAACTGCAAAGGGTAAGGGCCATCGGCCTCTTTAGCTTGCGTTTGTTTATTTAAAAGCATACCAAAAAAAAAAAAATTTCAAAAAATTGTATTTTTTCTGAAAAACAAAAAGAAATACATGTATTTAGAAAATACAGATTTAAAAAATAAGAAAATTAAAAAATTTTCCCAAATCCCATCACCCAGATAATTTTTTGCGTCTGCGTGTATGCACAGACATGCGTGCAGATATCAGCATATGTGTCTGTACGTGTAAATAAGGTTATAGCTTAGCTACTGTTTTAGGACTGGCCTTTTCACTCAATGTATTGTGAATTTCTGTTCATATTCATTCAATATTATTCTACAACATAAATTGTAATGCTGTAAAGGATTTACCTCACGTATTATGTGTTATAGTTATTTAACTAACCTCCTATATTAGGTCATTTAGATTATTTTCAAGGTTTTATTATTGAGAGCAATGCAGAGATTAATCTTTTTTTTTTTTTTGAGACAGAGTCTTACTCTGTTGCCTGGGCTAAAGTGCCGTGACGTCAGCCTAGCTCACAGCAACCTCAAACTCCTGCGCTCAGGCAATCCTCCTGCCTTAGCCTCCCAAGTAGCTGGGACTACACGTGTGCACCACCACACCCAGCTAATTTTTCTATTTTTTGTAGAGACGGGGTCTCACTCTTCAGGCTGGTCTCGACCTCCTGGCCTCAAGTGATCCTCCCGCCTCGGCTTCCCAGAGTGTTAGGATTACAGGCGTGAGCCACCACGCCCAGCCTGAGAGATTAATCTTTGTAAGTGAATATTTAGCAAAGTCAAGAAAAATTCCTTCAGATAGAATTACATAGGTGGAAGCACCCCGTTCCAGGACACAGGGCACTGGCATTGGGAAGGGGGCAACAGTGGGTGACAGTAGGTGATGGTGACAGTGGCCAATATGGGTGGCAGTGGCTGACAATGGTGACAGGAGCCATGGCTGGGGCCATCGAGGTTCTGCCAGTCCTGCCGGGCCTTCTCGCTGTTCCAGGAGGGTCTCAGGAGACTCGGACCCACACTGCCAGTGACACTGTCTGACACTCCCCGTGTGACACTCCTCCATGCACAGGGCATGGGGAGGGCCATCTCCAGCCAGGGCCTGGAGCCCTGGCACCCGTAAGTGAGGCTCGGGTGGGTCCTGCCCTGGGAATCCCCTTGTCTTCAGTCCCAGCACGCGGGAACCTCTGCTCCCAAACCTCGCCCTCAAGGGTTCCTCAGAGGACCTTGGGCTCCTGCCAACACTCCACAGCTCCTGTTACTGCAGGGATGGGGGTGCACGTGAGCACAGCCCTTTACAGTTTACAAATCCCCCTGCAGCGTGGTTTCATTTCATCCTCACAACAACCTTGTGCAGAAACACTATCGCTCTCCCCACCTGTGCATGAATAACCTGGGGCCTGGAGTGTCAAGGCCGAAGGCAGATTTCTGACCCTGCAGTGCCAGCCTGCCTCCCTCGGTGCCCCTGCGATGGAGAAAGTCCCCGGCCGGGGGCCAGGCCCTGGAAACGGGAGTAGGCCCTCGCCTCGGCAGGGCAGGCCCGGCTGCTGGGTCTGGCGCCCACACGTGGGAGGCGTCAGCACTGGAGCATTTCCTGTCAGAAGACCAGGCCTTTCCGGGCCGCACGGCTGCTGCTCATTAAGACAGGTCGGACACGGGCTTGTCCACGGTGACATCTCTCTTAAAGATCGTGGCATGAACATGGATGTCAACAAGAGGCAGGAGGGCACCGCGGTGAGCCCTGGCCGCGGAGGTGTGCTGGGGCAGAGCGGGGGCCGTGGCACAGGCGGGTCAGACCGCAGAACCGTGGAACCACACTGCCCTGAGGCCCTGCGCAGCCAGGTGGCGGGGACAGCCACGCCCACGTTTCCAGCACTTGGGAGCCCGCGGGCCAGACGTCCTTCTTGCAGAGACTGACGATTTTGGATACAAACAATTTCAGGGTGTTGCCATGGGGTCCAGCCCTTCAACTCCTCATGGCTGCTTTACTGATTGTCCGCCACTGTGATAACAACGCTGTTTGGGGAACTTGCCTTTTCGCTCTTTTTTGCCCTAGAGAGCCCATGGTGCTTTTAGCAAACATTGTTCAAAATCAGAGCTTCTGAGCATTTTTTAGTGCCACGGATCCTTCTGGCAGCCTTGGGAAGCCTGTGGACGTAGGCGTCTAAGACGAGTATATTGAAATGCATGAGATAAAATGTACAGGATTACAAGGAAACCAGTCAGGTTTAAAAAGCTATATATTTTCACTGTGATGTGTCTCTCTTTACTAGTATATTTAATAACAAGATCCAGCAGCAGGTCTATTGGCAAATTCCGAAGTAGTGAGCAAAGAATGGTATTCTGGGACACCTGCAACTATAACATGATATGAAAATATCTGCAGTGTAAATTGGCCACAGTGTCGCAGGCGCTGCTAAGTCCTGCTGTGGTTTGATGTTTACTTCACAATGAAAAGAGCTGATAGATTTCAGGTAGACACGGATTAGCAAAAAGAAGGGCGGATTTTTCCCTCCCGAGTTCACAGGACCCAGATGCAGAATGCCTGCTCTGAAGTAAACAGAAATGAGTCGTTCTGTCTGGAGCAGCCTGAAGCACAGAGAGGCTGCGTGTTTGGTCCAAAGCAGCGCAGTGAATTGGAGCATCTGTTTAATACGCCGCCTGCTCAGTGCCGTCTCCCAGTGCCTCCGCGTTAGCACTCGGTCTTAAAGGGAATCCTAACCCGGAGATTCCGTTCTAAAATGCTTCCCAAGAGACTAATTGATGACATTTACTAAAACGGCGGAGACAACTGGCAAAATTACAAGAAGTGCCAAAAAGCATTTTAGGGAACAGGAAAAGAGTTATTGATAATATAAAATCCAAACTCAAACCACGTAAACAGAATTCTCCAGTTAGGGGAGAATTACAGGGTTCATTTTATCGGAGAGAATCTTGAAAGCCCAACACCTAGCGCTCGTTTTTGGTAGCGCTGTAAAATTCGTAACGGGACCGCTGGAAGAAAGCCTCCAGACCGAATTCGGATTTAAAACAAGTAGATATTTATAAATACGTTAACTGCAAGCACCGCTTATGTTCTGACGCCAAAAGGGGACCTGACCGTGGGGCCCGCGAGTCCTGAGTTGCCAAAATCCTTTACAAAATGAAGTGCTTTGGGGGAAGTAGGCCCCCAAAATACAGATTAGCTTCATGGATTTCTAGAAATATGTGCTAAAAAGAACAGGGGAACACGTGGTTACTTCCTCATTTAACTAATAATCTAAATGGAAAGGCGGGCAACTTGACTCTCACTCTGTTCGTACATCAAAAGTGTAATTTCCCCTAAATACCTCCTTTCCAGTCATTTGTTTTTAAACCCCCATGACTGTCAAGGGCTACTGCGTGATGAGCGTGGCATCACTCTTCCCGTAATGAAGACCTTCCAACCCATCCACAGCGCTCTCTGCGGAGGGAGCGCCTCTGCCGCCTCGGAGCGGGCCCAGCCCTCAGCGGTGGGGTGACCTCTGCCGTCCCTCCTGCTGGCCTGAGAACAGGGAGGGAGGAAGGTGTCAGCCTGAGCCTGGGGGCCTGTCACGTGCAGAGATGGCACCTGACACACAGATGGCCCCGCCTTGCAGCCCCACCGTCCCTGGACTGGGATTCCCACTCTCTGCACCCAGCCCCCGGCCGTCCTGCGTCTCTTCCCTCCCAGACTAACCTGCCCCAGCATTTCCCTTTCTCCTTCCAGGTTTCCTTATCCCAACATTCAGGCGCATCTGGGTGTCTGAAAAATGAGCCAGGCCTGTTCCAGGAAGGAGCTGGCTGCAGAGACCTGGCGTGGCGGGCCCTGCTTCCGGCCTGGGCTGCCCACTGGACCGCTTGGTCTTCAGCTTCTGTGAAAACCTCGTAAAATGTGGGGCTCAATTGGATGCTTTCTAGCTCCTTTGATTACCCGCTAGTCCGTGAACCCCCCGTCCCACTCTCTGTTTGTCGTGTGTTCCGTCCTGCACCCTCCAGCCCGGTCTGCCTTCTCTGCCCCAGCCCTGGACGCCTGTCCACCTATGTCTGGCCCTGCATCCTCCCTGCCCATCCCCTTTCCTGGCCTCAGGAGCCCCTTTGCAGATGCCCTGTCCTCACCCCGCCGCCCGGCCTCGGGCTTCCGCCTCCCCGCCCTTGCCGGCTCCACCTTGCTCCTGCCTCTCTTGGCTCTTCTGGCCTTTGTTGGACTGTCTTCCTTTTCCCCCTTTTGTTTCTGCAGGGTTCTCCAAACTGTTTGCTCATTTAAAAAAGTCTCCATCTTCCACATTGCCCCATTCTGCCCCTCGCATCAATTCTACAAGCCGTTTCCTGTGAGCCGGGGATGCCTGAGCCGAGCCATGGCAACCGCGGGGGCTGGGCAGGAGCAGGCCCCTGGCAGCTCAGCTTCCGTGGCTTCCTGGAGGAAGGCCTGGAAGGAGCAGCCTAGGACTCCTTGGGGATAAGAGGAGAACATTCCAGAAGCCTAGCCCCTTGCACCAGATATTTGGGCAGCTGTGGCCTGCCAGGTGCTGCAGGGCTGGGTGGGCCTGCAGGGCAGCCAAGGGGGGTTCCGGATTGGTGGAGCAACAGCTCCTTGCTCACTCATGACATCTGCTGCTAAAAATTAACAGGTAATTGTAACAATAAGTATGTGAACATAACACCTAACACCAACACGGAAAGGAACAACGTGTGGTAGCATCCTGGCACCCAGGAGCAATTTCAGCATCCGCCAAAGGGCTGGGCCTGTCCTGCATCCTGGGATGTTTGCCCTGGTCTTTGTCCTTCCTGGGGAGGCTCAGCCCCCGCGCCTTTGCCTTCCCGAGACGGGACCGCAGGGACAGCCCCGGAACCGTTGTCGGAGCCTCGCTGACCCCGAACCCTGCGGGCAGGGGCAGGGCCCTTCCCAGCCCGGGCTCCTGATTATAAATTTAAAAGAGTTTCTCCTGTGAGAGCAGATGCCCCTCCTTTTCTCTTTGGGCATCAGCTCTTCCCACTTTTAAAGACACACGGCACACAGAAAAGGCAGCCAAGCGTGCAGGCCGGACGCCGCGCGGCGTCTCAGCCCCTGCCCAGGGCTCCGCACAGGGTCTGGGAGCAGCCACCATTCACTCTTTGCCTTCTGGTGGCTTCTGAACCATGAAGTCCTGGGCGGTTGTTCCGGACAATCCCTCCGTGGCAGGGGCGAGGCCCCGAGCCTGGGGCCCCTGGGGGTTGGGCTTCTCGGGGTGGTGGTCCCTGTCCCCCCAACGGTTCCCGCTCCCTGGTTTTCCTCCCGACGGGCCCAGGGTGCGACAGGAGGGCCCCCCTCATGGGGCGTGAAAATGAGCACGCCGGACGTGTGGCAGCGTGAGCCCTGTGTGCCCTGTGCTGATGGGGTGAACGGGAAGCAGTGGCCTTGGTGTGGCCTCTTTCCCGTGGCCTGAGGAGCAGGACATAGCCTGGCCCCAAAGAGAATGGCCTAACCCACCAGCCAGTCTCAGCCACGGGGTCTACCTCCAGCCACAGCTGCCGCCACGCCGGGTGCAGGGCCCATCCTGGCTGCCTCTCCCTGTCCGTCCTTCCGCCTGCTGCCGGGTAGGTCTCCCCGAGCTCGTCTCAGGCCATCTCGCCCTGCGAAGCCTGCACCGGCTCTGCACGCCGTCCAAGTACGCCAGGGGTCTCCTCGCCAGCCTTCGGCCTTGTTTCTGTGCATCACCTTCATATACCGGCATCACGGTCCAACAGTGATTCTGACTGTCCTCAAGCAGGGCCTGCAGTTGCCCCTTCCCGGCCCCGCCAGGCCCCCAGTTCCACACATCCCTGTCTGTCCACGGAGTCCAGGACCCCACTCATCAGGAGCTTCCCAGGAGGGGGAGGACAGAGGAGCATTTCGAGGGGCTCCCGAGACAGCTTTCCAGGGAAGCTGAGACCGCGCTGCAGGGGAGGGCCGGTGCCTTGGCGAAGTCGGGGAGATTGGACTGCTGGTAGGAACGTGACATGGTGCAGCCACTGCAGAGAACCGTATGACGGTTCCCCCAACAATCGAACATAGAATTACCATATGACCCAGCGACTCCACCTCTGGGTGTATACTCAGGAGCGTTGAAAGCTCAGGGAGATTCATACACCCATGCTCACGGCAGCATTATTCCCAACAGCTGCAACGTGGAAGCCACCCAGGTGTCCGCGGATGGATGAGTGGAGAAGCCACGTGTGGCGTGTGCAGACAGTGGAATATTATTCTGCCTTAAACAGGAAAGAAATCCTGACGCCTGCTACGTGGTGGGACTTCCAGGACATTACTCTGAGTGAAATGAGCCAGCCAGGAAAGGACAAGCACTGTACAGTCCCACTCATGTGCGGCCCCAGAGCCCTCAAATCCACAGAGACGGGAGTAGAACGATGGGTGCCAGGGGCCGGGGGCGGGGCTGGGGAGCTGGTGCTTTATAGGGGCAGAGGTTCAGTTTGGGAAGAACAGAGTTCTGGAGACACATGGTGGAGACGGTGCACGGCGGTGAGAGTAGACTTGGTGCCACTGAACTCTGCACGTAAAACCGGTTAGGACGGCAGATTTTCTGTGCATTTTAACACGATTTTTAAAAGAAGAGCAGACCACAGAATATGTCTTAGTGCCCACCATGGGGTCAGGGCCAGGGGTCCACAGGGGTCAGGATGGGTCAGAGGTGGGGAAGCCTGGGCCATGCCCCTGGGGCAGGGGGTCCCTTCTCACTCCCCATGCCCCGCGCGCAGCCCAGGGTCACTGCGTTGTTGAATGAATGAGGACCCACCAGCCTTGGCAAATGGTCCCCCGCTGTAGCCACAGGCCTCTGGGGCGTGGAGTTATCGCAAGGCCTTGAAGATCCATATCCTCACCAGTTAGTTTTGAGGACAGAATAGATAACAGAGACTGTGTTGATACAGCCTGGCTCAGACAGATAGCTGTCTGCAGAATTCCTGCTCTCCTTTCTTGGTAACATAATTGTGACTGGGAACTGCCACCTGGTGAGAGCTCATCCCTCCGCCCCCTTGCACTTAGGTGCGACCACGTGATGAGATTTGCTAAAGGAAGTTCCGTGGAGAGAGGGCCCACGACTCCGGCCGGCCGTGCAGGCTCTCTGCACTTCCAGCCGGGCAGAGTCTAGATGGGGAGGCAGCTCCCAGCTGTGGCCGGGCAGATGGCAGCGAGGCCCCTGACCAGCCAGTGCAGTGGCCGTGAGCCCCATGTGGCAGTGTATTTAAATTAATTAGAGTTAAATAAAATTCAAAGTTCATTTTCTCAGTTGCACTAGCCATGACTCAAACGCCCAACAGCCACAGGGGCTGGCGGCGACCACAGTGGACAGCCCGTGCAGGAGGTTCCTGTCATTCCAGAAAGAGTCTGGAAGGAGCCTGGGTGTCTGAATGACCCCTGGGGACAGAGCTGTCCCACGCCTGAGCCTCTGGACAGCAGGGGGACGTCATGAGAGAAAACTGTGCTCTCCTAGTCACTGCATTTGGGGCCCCTTTGTCACGACACCCGGCTTTACTGTGTATTTGAAGGTGTATGTATTCATACATACATACGTGTGGGGGATTTCTGACTGTATGTGCATTTGTGTGTATGCACAGGTATGCATACATAATACAGTAGTCCTCAAATATATGTGGGAGCTGCTGTGATTGATAAAATGCAAAGCCGTTTGTAAGCCCCTTGGAACCCAGAGGTTATTTTCTCTATATATGTTTTCTCAGAAAGTACTAAAAATATAACTACCGTGCAGTTGTAAATCTCAGTCTTTGGCTGTGAAACATCCGAAAAGGTTGGGAACCATCGAATCCAACGGGGGTCTGTGGAAGAGGAAACAGGAGACGCCCAGGTGGGGCAGCCGCTGGCTGCTGGTGACTCTTGCACCTGCAGTGCCACGAGGTCTGGGGCACAGCTGGCTCTGACCACTGGCCTCAGGCTGAAGCGTAGGCCCCAGCCTGGCTCTGGAAGGAGATGGTTCGAAGCAGGCGGGACAAACCGGGCCCCAGGCGTCTGGGCCCAGGGGTCAGTCAGTCTTCCAATAAGTTTTTTTTAACGTATAAAACCTCATGTCTGTAACAGTTTGTATAGATTTCGGGGGTACAAGTGCAGTTTTGTTGCATGGACGTATCATGTCGCGGTGACATTTGGGCCTTCAGGGCACCAACATCGACCAGTGCACCTTGTACCCGGTAGGTAATTTCTCATCCCTCACCCCCCTGCCCAGCCCCGCCCCGCCCCACCCGCCTGTGGAGTCTCCACTGTCTGTCACTTCACTGCGTGTGCTCGTCACACCCACAGCCTAGCCCCGCGTGCAAGCGAGAACGCACTGTGTCTGATTTTCCGTCTTGAGCGGCTTCACTCAGGATAATGGCCTCTAAGACTCGAAGTGAGTCCTAGAATTCACATCCCTACTTTACAGATGGGAAGACAGGCTCTGTAGGTTAAGTCCCGTTCCCAGGGTCATGCAGCTGGGAGAGGCACGTGTGTTCGTGCCTGGCCCCCCTGCGGCAGCTGGTGGAGGGTGCGTGCAGCGTGAGCGGGGCGTGTGCTCCTGTCTCCTGTGCACAGACTCACCACCTGCCTAGGAAACCCCTCCCTCACCAGGGTCTCCCCTCCACCCGCTGGCCTTTCTTCAGGCTGTCAAACAACAGGCAGTTCCTCCTAGTTCCCTCTGACATGTGAACACATCCCCTGGGCATTCACGGCGACAATCAAGAAATTAATTTTGTGCCGGTCACCAAGTGCCTTTTGCTGAGTGACAATAGTTCACTCTCCTTCTGGCCCTCGATCACAGGGCACCTTGGACAGGGCCTGCATCTGTCCAGCGGGATCTGGTCCCCGCCACGTCCGTGTGTCGCCTCCGCGGTTCTGGAGCCTCCGTGGTTCTGGAGTGCCAGCAGCCGGTGTCTCTGAGCCAAAGGACCTGGACAGTGGCCTGTGACCCTCGACTTCTCCTCCATGAAGAACACCCTCTGACCCCGTGTGGGACTCTGTCTTAGTCTATTTGCTTTGCTACGAAGAAAATACCTGAGCCTGGGCATTTCATAAAGAGAAGTGGTGCATTTAGCTCGGGCTTCTGAAGCTGGACAGGCAGCGCGGGGCCAGTGTGTGCTACTGGTGCGGGCTTCAGGGAGCTTTCGATCAAGGCGCAAGGCACAGGGGCAGCAGCTGTGTTACGTGGCAAGAGAAGGACCAAGGGGGGAGGTGCCAGGCTCCTTTAAACAATCAGTGAACTAATAGAGCGAGAACCCACTCACCTCAGGGAGGGCACCAGGTCATCCATGAGGGACCTGCTCCGTGGCCCAAACACCTCCCGCCAGGCCCCACCCGCAACAGTGAGACCGGATTTCAACACGAGACTTGAAGGGTCCAACATCCAAACCATGTCAGGCTCCTCTGGCCTGACTGAAGCCACAGCAACTGTGGTGTGCTCGGTGATAGCCAGTCACCTGGGGCTGTCTAGGAGGGCGACCCCAGGACCTCTAGTGGGGTGGGGTCTCCAGGTCCAGTGCTGGAGGGACATGTGAACTTGTGACCTTAGGGAAGGCAGAGGAACCCAGCAGGGCGGTGTGCAGGGGGAGCCAGCAGGGAAACCCAGATGTGCCCTTCACAAAGGACAGCCCCAAGGGACAGCTGGGGACCTCCTGCTGTCTTAATTAGCTCAAAGGCAGGTGTGGGCAGTGGGTAAGAGGCTTTCCCTCTCCTGGGATGAAAATGGGAGCCCGGAAACCAGCAACAGGAGCAGTGGCCTTTGGGTGGAGGTCAGAGGAGGGGACAGAAGGACACGGCCGCCTCTCCCTCAGCAGGGCCTGGGCTTCCGGGTCCCCTGGGGGCTGATGGGACCTGGGTCCCTGTCCCAGGTGTGAACTAGGAAGCTCATGGCCTCCCTTGGCTGGGAGCCACCTGTGTCCCTGCAGGGGTGGCCTGAGGACAGGCCTGTGCCTTGAATGGAAGGCAAAGGGAGGAGACCAAAAGAAACCAGCCCCCGTGACACTGTCTCGGCTTGGTCAGGCCTCATCTGAAGCCATCTCAACTCACCGCTGACTTTGGGGCCTGAGGACGACACGTTCCCTGCGCCGTCTCACTGGGTGCAGGGCCGCGCGGGTGCTGCGGCGTGTCCTGGTCTTGCCTCCCTGCAGAAGAGGCTCTGATTCTGTGCTAGTGTTTAAAAGGCTGAGTGTCCCGAAAGGAAGTCATGATGCAGTCCTGCCGAACAGCTTTTGAGCTGATTTCTCCGATATCCTCAGAGCCCCTCCCGCTGTCGGACGTCGTGGGTGCTCACCCCCAGGGCCTCCTCCCAGAGGAGTCGGGGTGGGGACAGGCGGATCCTCCTCGCTCACGCCTTACACACCCAGCCCCAGCACTCACGGGGCCACAGGTGGGGTCAGTTACGAATAGGAACTTTGTTCCTGTCCTTTTAGCGTTGATCTAGGACACGGTTTTATACGAGATGCTGAAACTGTGACAGATGGGCGGACTCCCTCCAGCCCGTCTCCTCTTCCGAGCTGGGCCTGATTGAACTCGGCGATGAGTGCAGGCTGCCAGGTGAGGTCTGCAGAGCAAAGGCCTCCCCACCGTTAGCTCCTGCGGCCTTGCCTCAGCCCCCAGTGCCGCGATGAGCCTCCCTCAGTGCAATAGAGGCGTTAGGCACAGAAGCCCGGGTTGGGGGGAAACAAAGTCAATCCAGAGCAGGAGAGGGGGCATGAAGCCATGGGGGGCCCCGAGCTGCAGGAGAGGAGCAAGGAGGGCCCGGCTGGAGGGCTTGGTTTGTGACGGGCACAGGCAAAACAGGAGCGAGAAGGAAAAGTCGCCCTACATTTAGGGTC